>PVJA010022716.1:0-10295 GCA_004027025.1 Myocastor coypus | reverse complement strand
GGATAGCCATAATAATTAATACAATGTATTTGATCTGTCTCATTGTTAGTTCTTAGCAGTAATAAAATAAAAAATAAATGAAGAAGTCTAAAATAAATAAATAAATGGTCATATAATTGGTGCTACTTAATTTTTCCCCTAATAGCCACTTATTTTGTTAACTTAGTGAATCAGTTAACAGATACAGTTGCTCTTTGTACTTTTGCTAGGTTAAAGAGAGTTGTTCCAACTTTTATGTTTATTAGCCATATTAAAGCAGAGTCAGGTATATTAGAAGTCAGCCTTAGCTGGATTCCAGTATGCTAGAGGCTGAGACAGGAGGATTGCAGGTTTATGGCCAAGCTGGACTACATCATGAGTTCAGAGTCAGCCTTGACTGCATAGTGAGACCCTGTGTCAGTTCCCCTCTCAAAAAAGAAAGAAAGAAAAGAAAAAAAAAGTTTACCTTGTGTCAGAAGAGACGTAATGAAACTGAAGTGCCTATGGATAGCTGTGCATTCCCATGCTGATAGTATACTTCATCATCACCTGTCTTCCTTTTTACTTTAATGTGTTCAGGGAACGTACTTAGCTTTAATATGTAAAATGTCAGCAAAACATAATTGAAAAAATAAGCTGCTGTCTTTAAATGCAGTTCTTAATGTTTCCATTATATTTTTGTTTTCTCTAGAATGCAAACTCGATAACCAAGAAATGATATTTATTAGCTCTGAATCTTGTTGTTTTTTGTAGTTGTATTTGGTGAAATGTTTAATTATTTTAAGGAAAAATTCTTACTTGATGAAATCAATAAGTTGGCACTTAATTACCTTTTATAAATTTCAGTTTCTTGTTTCCAGAAAGTAAAGGGGGAAGGTGGATGTGTGCCTGCCTTGGCTGGTAATGGGTTGTGCTATGTATTGTGCTGCTCCCTGTGTGCGTATGTACTTCTAAAGATACTTTGTTCTACTGCTGCTTTTCCCTGTCAGTGTTGAAGACCAGATGGAGCAGTCATCCTTGTACTTTTGGGACCTTTTGGAAGGTAGTGAGAAAGCAGTGGTAGGAACGACATGTGAGTTTTCTACTCTGGACTTACTAGTAATACAAAACTTTATGTCTGGAAGTTTAGCATGCCATTGCAGGTGTACACTGTGTCAGTCCTTCAGAACTTACACGTCTGACAAGGCCACCTTCATTGGGAGACTGGTCCTTTTGTTTAGTGCTGTTAAAAGCAGTCATTGTATAGTCCTACTTGTTAAAATGGAGCTAAGAGAAAATTTTGAAGTGGGAAGTCAATATGATTAGGAACAAGAGCTGGCTTCAACACTAGCTTGATCATTTTGGGGTACAGTTTTCATTTATTTATTTATTTATTTTCTTGTTTCAGAACTTGTGTTTATTTACTTATTTTTTTTTATGGCCGGCTCAGCCCACCCCGAGGGCAGGGCACAGCATGTGGTGCCGGGGATCGAACCGCGGTCCTTGCAGCTGCCCAAGCTTTCCTAAGCAGGCGCTTTAGACCACTGAGCCATCCTGCTGGGCCCCCAGGGGTACAGTTTCCTACTTTGAATGTTAATACCTGTTCTAGTTAAGAATCAAATTCATGCATTGTTGATATCAGAGTTTAACTATGGTTTGGCTCTACTGTAGCATTATTTGATTTAGAAATGATGTAGTGAGAGTTATTCTGGCTCCCTAAATGAGCTATTGCTCAAGTGACCAAACACAAGTATCCAACAAGAAGTACATAGCTCTGTACTGGTTTAGGATAATTCCAACTCCCTAGATGCTAATAAACATTTTGTTACTAGTTGCTACTAGTTTTGGAAAATGTCCAAGTATGTATGTAACTGCCAAGATTTCCAATTCTAAGCTCAAATCACAGTTAAAATGTATTTATTGAGTCAGGCACTGTGGCATGCACCTGTAGTCTCAGTTGCTCAGGAGGCTGTGGCAGCAGGATGCTTGAGCATTGAGCCTAGGGGTTCGTGGCCAACCCTAGGCAATACTATAAATCTAGTCTTAAATTCTTTTTTCTTCATTAGAATACAAAGTGATACTAATAAAGCCAAGTGAAATGGCATGTGTTGCTACTTGAGAGGCTAAGACCGGATTGTGAGTTTGTGGATGTATGGGAAAAATGACATACTTCTCAAAAAAAAAAAAAAAAAAGATCAGTAAATAAAGCATATATTTCCTTTTTTTTTTTTTTTAAGTTTCTTATATGAATTCTAATTAAGAGACATTACATTCAGAATTATAGCACTCATTGTGATAATTTTCAGAAAACTATAACAGCTTCTTTGCCACTTAAGGGGTACATAGAGTACAGCTGTTTACCTGAATGTATTCTTAAATAAATGACTACTACCATTCTAAGTTTTCTAGTTGGAGCTCTGTTATAGGTTACTGACCCCAAGTTCATGTTCCAGACTTTGCCACAAGAGATTTAATTACAAGGGTACCACCCCCAAAGTCTTAGGGTGAATTGGGAAAGGGCCGGTTAAATGAGGAAACAGGCCATTCCTTGGTAAAAGTTTGTAGTTTTCTTTCCCAATACATCTTCTTTTTATTGAGCACTTCCATTTTTATCCTGTGTTCCTCCTCTGCCATCTCACACTCCTGCTCTATCTGCTGGATTTTGGCCACATGGACCTCATTCATTTCTATCAGCTGCAGTTGTAAGATGAACATTTGCTGATGGTGTTCTTCCTCATGCATCTTTTTTAAAGCACCTTCCAGAGAGGTTTTGCTCCTGTAGTTTTTATTGGGTGTTATTCTGACAGCTGAACATGAGGGTTCAGGTTGAGAGGTCCCCTCACACACTGGAAAATGTATGAACTCTTTCTCATCATCGCACAGTAAAGCATATATTTCCTATACCAAGCAATTATACTTGTGGTACCTAAGAGATAAGAAAACAGATGTTTGCCTTGGTCCTTACACATGAATGTTGATGCGAGTTTTATTTTAACAGTCCCAATTGAACATAGACTAGATGCAGATCAATAAAATTTGAAAAGAGTCATACCATGGAATCTGTTCAGCAATAAAAAGATGAATTATCCATATGTGAAATGATCTCAGAATAATTATGCTTAGTGAATGAAGCCAGGCAATAAATGAGTATGTATTGTATGATTTTGTTTATATGAAATTGTAGAAAAGACATAACTAGGTTGGTAGGTTTTTGGTTACCAAGGGGATTAGGGAGGGAATTAATTGCAAAAGGGGCATGAGGAGACTTTTTGGACTGATGAAAATGTTTCCTGTCTAGGTTCTGCTGGTGGCACTCTGACTATATTGTTAAAATTGTAAACTTAGAATAGTGAATTTTGTGCTTGTAAGTTACATCTCAAAGTTGTTTTTTTAAAAAGGCCAAATGTAGGGACCTGGCGGGATTGCTCAGTGGTCTGGGGCGCCTGCTTGGGAAAGCTTGGGCAGCTTCAGGGACCGCGGTTCGATCCCCGGCACCACATGCTGCGCCAGCCCTGCCCTCAGGGCGGGCTGAGCCAGCCATAATAATGAGTGAATAAACAAATAAAGGTTCTGAAACAAGAAAAAAAAAATTAAAAAAAAAAATAAAAAGGCCAAATGTATATCATAGTATTCCTAAGGAAAGAATAATAGATCCAAATCAAGTATGGGAGCTCTGCTTAGTTCAGGAATTATGTTTTTATTAGACATTGACAATGTAATGAGGTTTGGACTTATTGGTAGTGTAGCAACTCTGACATGACTAAGATTTTCTTCCTCTGATAGTGGTATGTTGGGAGTGACGTACAGCTTAACTCTATGGAACTTTATAGTTTAGAAATAGTTAAAAGATTGTTCAAAATACTGATCATGTTTGAAGAACAATATTTTACTTCTCCAAATCCCCAACTAGTGGGGAACTTAGAGTAGTTGGCAGCTGTGATGTGCACGGGACCGATGGGAATGTGTGCATTCGTGACGGTAGTGTCTGCGACTGGGATCTGTTTTTCAGCCATCTTTTCAAATGGTGAAGAGGCCCATAGAAACTCAACTTGCCAGACTTTGATACTGTAATCTTCCAATAATGCAGCACAGAATAAGGATTGACTGTTTACTTTTCACAGTACTATCCAACTCTAAGTCTCCCCAACTGTAATGACATTTTGTAGCTAGCATGAAATTAGCATTCCTTTGCCCACAATGTGACAACTATGTCTTAATCACTGTTTCTTAGATAAGCACATGAAAGATCTGCTGTCTAAACTACTGAACTCAGGCTATTTTGAGAGTATCCCAGTTCCCAAAACTGCTAAGGAAAAAGATGTATCCTTGGAAGAAGAAATGCTAACACAATCAGAAATGAAAAAACAATTAGTGAAGACTGAATCTATCAAAGAGTCAGGTTTGTTGTAATCTCTGAAATTTTTCATGGCTAAATTAAAAAAAATCATGTTAGAATTATTGCCTTATTTTAATTTGTTGTAGGCCAAGGATTTAGCCCAGCAGCACAGCACTTGGTCTGGCAAGCCTGAGGTCCTGAGTTTGATTTCTGGTACCAAAAAGGAAAAAAAAAAGATAAAAAGGACTTGGATGGTGTCTCAGTTACGCTTCCGTCATTGCTGGGACAAATACCCTACACTCAGAATGAAGAAGGAAAGGCTTATTTAGCTTACAGTTAATGGAGGTTTCAGTCCACAGTCAGCTGGCTCCAAGGCAGGGTGGCACATGGCAGAGGGCTTCAAGGTGGCAACAAAGAGCAGAGGGAGGTGCAGCAGTTGCTACTGCCAGTGAACTTCTCTCCCCTCCTTACATTTGTGTGCAGATTATCTATCCTAGGGTGGGTACTCACACCCATAATCCCAGCATTGGATCATGAATTAATCATGAGCTCCAGAAGCTGCCCCATAACTGCAAGAGGCTTTGGGGCCACACCTAGACACAAACTATAATAGATGGCCTTGGTCCTTATAGTTTCTATATGCATGGTTATCTTGCTACAAGATAAACATAGCCTTAGTAAACATCTTTAGCCTTAATTGCCATTACTTGTGCAGTGAACCCTAATAGCAACATTAGATTATATTTTAAGTTTAAAATGTGACATTTTTAGAACCTGAATGAACCTACTAGTAGGGTAATTTCATTATTAAAATTGTGGTTTAAATGTATAGTACAGTAGAGTAGTGTTGTAGGATAAGGTTATAATACTGATAGGACAAAAATTGGCAGAATTTGGGAAGAAACATCTCTAGTGATCATTTTCTGGGGAAGTACTTTGTTCCTGGTGTTGTCCCGTATCTGGTGGCCTCCCCCCACCCCACTAGGGTTTGAACTCAGGACCTTGCACTTTCCAGGCAAGCACTTATTCCACTGAGCTATCTTCCTGGCCCTTTTGGAAAGAAATATCTTGAACAAAGTTTGCCTTTTTTTTTTTTTTTTTTGCCATTTTCTTGAAATTGCATTTATTGTAAAGCAGGCAGAGTTCTGATGCTCATCAGTAAGTGTCTAGTCATTTCTCAAGATTATGGCCCTCATTTCTATGTAGTATGTCCAGGGCTTTAGTGCATTCTCACTTACCCTTCTTCCTGACTGTAAACAGAGTTAGAAAGCCCCTGTTCCAAGCTGGGATGATTCATTGTTACCCCAAAAGACATGAGCTGTAATTCTAACCTTAATAGAAAGCTGTATTTGTAGGTAGGGGGAAATACTCTGATGTTCAATAAAAAGTAAACTTGTAGCTTAAACTTGACTTCAGCAGAATTATCTTCTGTAGGAAAATCTCTACCTTCAACTTGCCTCGAGCCACATACTTCTTCCCCCTTTTTGGGTGTTGAGATTGAACCCAAGTCCTACTACATGCTAGGCAAATGCTCTACCACATAGCTGCAACTTTGGTCCTCCACATGCTGTGGACCAATAGGTAGCAGCTTGAACTACTACTGAGAGTATACTTTCATTATTGCATTGTCATGTTTCTATTTTCCTAAATATGTTGCTGGAATGAATTGCAGTTGTAGTCAAGTAAAATCGTACTTACTGATATGAGAAAAATTGATTATTAGTCTTTCATTTTTGAGAATGTTTTTGTACCTAAGTTTAATTCAATTTGAAAGAGTAAAAACAGAAGTAAAAACAAATAGAAAAAAAGACAGAAACAGAGTTACACCCATACATATGTTATAGATTTTCAAAACAGGAATGGCTAATTAACAATAGTTATTACATTATCTGTTTTTGTTGTCAAATCTGTTGTTCAGATTAACAGATAAGGTTATGCATGATTGGGGAAATCATTGAATAGTCTTTTACATAACCTAATGGTTATTTAATACTCTTTTTCAGACACTCTCACAGAACTTACACAGCCAGAGATACAACCACAGGAGGTAAGAGTGAAAGCTCATTCACTGATTTGTGATTTCAGCCTTTTTTGTAGTGCTGTAGCCAGGGTATGTGACTAGAGCCAGACCCTCAGTTTATTAGCTTAGTGACTTGGGACCAGATTGTCTGTTACCGTTGTAAATAAAATGAGGATAACAATAGTAAGCCTTTAGGATTATTGTGAGGATTAATGAAGTAAACCCAAATTACTTAGAGTTTGGCCTGGCACAGGAACTGTTTGTTTTAGCCCCCACGTTAGAATGTAAAGATGTGCAGGATTTTGTGGTCTCTAGAATTAACTCATTTTATCCCAGAAGAGGATATTTTTTGTCTGTTAGAAATGACATTGAAATTTGTGGAGGCTGAAACGAATGGGAGAAGGAAGAGCACAGTACAGTCGCTAGAAGAGCAGTGATGAGATGGCTGGTCATTCAGTAAACTTAGGTTCACTAAGTGTCTGTACTTGATGTTTGCCACACAGTACACTTTGCTATGGTTAGCTGTCCTCTGCCTTCATGTGTAAGGGAGTTGAGAAGGTATGTGTGGGGTGTCCTAAGACTGGCAAAGGCAGAGTAGCCTGTGTAAAAGGGATTAAATCAAGCAGTCATTGTGCCATAGTAAGAGAGTCAAGCATAAATTGCTGCTTTGGACATTTCAAAGTTCTGTTTCAGGAAATGGAGAAGAATGCAAAGACAAAGAAGTAGGTCAGTCTTTTCAAGTAGGGGAAGGACAGATGTTTCATGGCTGTGCAGTGGCTTGAACCAGTGGATATGGGAATACTAATAGAGTTGAAGTTGAGAGTTGAACATTATATTCAAAGACTTCTACAAATTTTATGATGCAGGCATGTTATTTCCTTGATTTAGTTTCTTTTTGCTTTAGTTTCTTAACAGGCGCTACATGAGAGAAGTAGATTGTTCAAATAGACAAGACAAAGAGCAGACTTGGGAAGCAGATTATGTTAGGAAACCAAATCTCCCCAAATGTTGGGATATGCTCAGTGAATCTGGTGGTCAAGAGAAGAAACAGGAGTCTTTTGAGGCTCCTGTTAAGCAGCAGGAGGTATCAAAGCCTGTGGCTTCCTTAGAACAGAGGAAACAAGAGATTCCAAAACTCAGGTCATCTCTACCAGAGGAGCAGAAGCAGCAAGAAATCTCCAAACTCAAGCCACCTCCCAGCCAGTGGAAGCAGGAAATGCCTAAGTCCAAAGAGGAGCAGAAGAAGCCGGAGACACCAAAGCCTTGGCAAGCTCAGCAGCAGAAAGAGCAGGATCCAAAGATGCCCACGCAAAAGTCCTGGGCACCTGCGCAGAGTGAGCCAAATGGCAGCAAGCCATGGAACTCACCTGTGCGCCAGGAGCAGGATGCTAAGCAGCCGGCCACTTCAGAGCCCTGGATCCCCAGCGCTGAGAGTCAGAAACACTCCTTAGCATCATCGTCACAGTCACAGATTTCTCCTAAGTCCTGGGGCACAGCTGCTGCAAGCCTCATTCCAGAGGAGCAACTGCTGCCCAGGGCCCTCAACACAGAGCCCAAAGATGTGAGTAGAGGCCTGCATCTGCTTTGCTGTAGTAAATTACCATAGCTGTTTGGTTCTCTTCAAAACACACAGTAAAACCCATGTGAAATAAAAGTGTTAGGTCTGGCGGCCTGGGGATGTGGGGCTGTCTCTCTCTGCAATGTAGAAAGAGCAACAGGAGTCAGAGAAGACCAGTGTGGAACAGAAACAGTCTGTTGGAGGTGTTGGAGAGAAAGCACACCCAGTCACTGCCCTGGGGTGGGGGCTCAGAGCTGGGCACCCAGTGCAGGCCTTTCATGTGGGATGCCCACGTGCTTCTCCTCACTTAACTTTTTTTTGAAAAGTCTCTCCCTGATTTGTTATTTAGAAAAGGGCATTTGTTATGCTAAGTGTTTTGTAATGGGAAACCACTGAAGGTTTGTAAGAAGTTTCTAGCTGCAGGCTGTCAGCTTGCTGATTTTTAAGGGTTTATAGTGTCCCTACAAAAGTGATAAATTTTTTCCCCCCTAGTATTGTGGTTTAAGTCCAGGGCCTGGGCACTGAGCTACATGTCAGTCTTTATTTATTTATTTATTCTTTAAATTTTGAGGCAAGGTCCTGCTGAGTTGTCAGGCTGGGCTTGAATTTGAAATCTTCCTGCTTCAGCACCTGAAGAGTACTGAGATTATAGGTGTGTGCTACCACACCTGATTTATTGTGTGTGTGTGTGTGTGTGTATGTTTATTATTTTTATTTTTTTATTTTTTTTTTTTTGAGACAGGGTCTCACTGTGCAGTTCAGGCTGGCTTTGAGCTCACTTTTGTAGCCCAGGCTGGTCTCGAACTCGCAACGATCCTCCTGCCTCAGCCTCCCAAGTGCTGGGATTACAGGCATGAGCCACCATGCCCGGCTATATATGTTTATTTTTTTATTTTATTTTTTTTGTGGGACCAGGGTTCGAACTCACGACCTTGCACTTGCCCAGCAGGCACTTGTGCCTCGGAGCTATCTCCCCAGCCCCTATATATGTTTGTTTGTTTGTTTATTTATTTATTTATTGAGACAAGAGTCTCGCTATGCAGTTCAGGCTGGGCTTGAGCTCACTTTTGTAGCCCAGGCTGGTCTCGAACTCACATCTATCCTCCTGCCTCAGCCTCCTAAGTGCTAGGATTACAGGTGTGTGCCACCATGCCCAGCTGTAGTGTATACTTTTTATTTATTTTATTTTATGTTTATTTATTTATTTATTTTTGTCTTTTTGAGATAGGGTCTCTCTATGCAGCTCAGGCTGGCCTTGAGCTCATTTTTGTAGCCCAGGCTGGTCTCGAAATCGCACTGATCCTCCTGCCTCAGCCTCCCAAGTGCTGGAATTACAGGTGTGCGCCACTACGCCCCGCAGTATATACTTTTTAATGAATAGGTTTTTAAATTTTATTCAGAACACTGGAAGCTAATGTTGTATGTCCTAGAGCAGTGGTTCTCAACCTTTCTAATGCTGTGACCCCGCAATACAGTTCCTCATGTTGTGATGACCCTAAACCAAAAAATAATTTTGGTGGCTACTTCAAAACTGTAATTCCAAATAAATAACATTTTCTGATGGCTTTAGGCGACCCCTGTGTTTTGGTCGTTCGACTCCTGCCGGGGTCGCGACCCACAGGTTGGGAACTGCTGTCCTAGGGTCTAACCTGAAAATTTTGTGCTGTAATTATTATTATTATTATTATTATTATTTTTTTTTTTTTTTTTGAGACAGGGTCTCACTGTGCAGTTCAGGCTGGCTTTGAGCTCACTTTTGTAGCCCAGGCTGGTCTCGAACTCACAACGATCCTCCTGCCTCAGCCTCCCAAGTGTTGGGATTATAGGCGTGAGCCACCACGCCCGGCTTATGCTGTAATTATAAAAAGCTTAATACCAAAATTTTAATGGCACAGTGTGTTATCCAAGAGGTAGCTAATTCTGAAGAGACTGTCGTGTGAACGGGTGAGTGCTGTGAGCACCGAGGGGCAGAAAACTTGTTTCATTGTGTGGTTCACTTGGGGTCCTGCTCTCTCAAGGATTGCTTCCTCTGGCCAAAGTTGTATTTTTTTTCTGTATTTTACTTATTTGTACCTACTCAGATTAGTTTATATTTTTACAAAGAAGGTACAGCATCATTACAGATACTCCAGTGATGGGGATTTACATTTGTTCTGTATTTCGGTTTCAAATAGGACATTCTTAGAACTAGGAGAATTTAGCATTAAATATTTTGTACTTAGGTTTTGAAGTATGATGTTTAGTTTAAAAAATATTTTTCTGGGGCCCAGTGGGATGGCTCAGTGGTCTAAAGTCCCTGCTTGGGACAGCTTGGGCGGCTTCAGGAACCCCGGTTCGATCCCGGGCACCACATGCTGCGCCAGCCCTGCCCTCAGAATAAACAAAGGTTCTGAAACAAGAAAAAAAAAAAAAAAAAAAAAATT
>PVJA010022715.1:0-33911 GCA_004027025.1 Myocastor coypus | reverse complement strand
TTTTTTTTTTTTTTTTTTTTTTTTGTCTTTTTTTGAGACAGGGTCTCACTATGCAGTTCAGGCTGGCCTTGAGCTCACTTTTGTAGCTCAGGCTGGTCTCGAACTCTCACCGATCCTCCTGCCTCAGCCTCCCGAGTGCTGGGATTACAAGCGTGCGCCACCACGCCCGGCTCCCCCTGTTTTCTTAATGTGTGGGTTGAGAGCTATAAATTTCCCTCTAAGAACTGCTTTCATTGCATCCCATAAATTCCAGTAGGTTGCATTTGAATTTTCATTAAATTGTAAATATTGTTTAATTTCATTTGTAACCCACTGGTTGCTAGGAAAGATGCTGTTTAATTTCTACGTATTTTGGGGGTTCTTGTGATTTCTTTTGTTATTTATTTCCAGTTTCATTACACTGTACTCAGATAATATACATAGTATAATTTGTTTTCTTGCATATATTTAAGCATGACCTATGCACTAGTATGTGGTCAGTTTTGGAAAATGTCCTGTGTGCAGCTAAAAAAAATGTATATTCAGAAGTGGTTAGGTGGAGCACTCTTATATATGTCCACTAAGTCCAGTTGTTCCAAGATCTGGTTCAGTTCTGCTGCTACTTTGCTAATTTTTTGTCTGCTTGACCTGTCTTTCTGGGATAAAGGGTGTTAAGGTCTCCTGTTAAGATTGTGGTATTGTTTTCTATGAAGGAAACCTTTGTGTTTTTTAGATATTTTTCTAACTTGGAAGTGAAAAGCACTTCCAAATGTTTTACTAGAACTGTACTTTTATTACCACCTTTATAGATTTCATTTGATTAAACAAAATTATGTTACCAACAAGCCATAATAAATATTTTTCTCAAGTAGCAAAATAACTTATAATTGGTTAGCATCAGAGCTCTCATCATCCTTTGAAAATGTAAAACCAAGTATGATAATAAAATACATGGAAAAATGCAAGACATAAAAAAAAGGTTTTGTTTTTCAAAGAATTTTTATTTTATTTTATTTTCTTGTTTCAGAACTTTTGTTTGTTTATTTATTTTTATGGCCAGCTCAGCCTGCCCTGAGGGCAGGGCTGGCGCAGCATGTGGTGCTGGGGATCGAACCGCGGTCCCTGAAGCCGCCTAAGCTTTCCTAAGCAGGTGCTTTAGACCACTGAGCCATCCTGCTGGGCCCCATAAAAAAAAAAAAGTTTGTGGTATTAGATATTAGATTTTTCATGTCCATTCAGATTTGTCTTATATAACTTGGTGCTCCTGTGTTGGGTGCATACATATGCATGAGTGTTACCTCTTCATCGTGAATTTTTCTCCTAACCAGTATGTAATGGCTTTATTTCATTTGATCAGTCTTGGTTTGAAGTTTAGACTGTCTGCAAACAGGTTTGCTACCCCTGCTTTTTTTGAGGTAGTGGGGCATGTAATATTATTTTCCATCCTTTAACTTTTAGCCTATGAGTTTCTTTATGAGTTAAGTGGTTTTTTTTTTGTTTGTTTGTTTGGTTTTTTTTTTGGCTTTTTGAGACAGGGTCTCACTGTGCAGTTCAGGCTGGCTTTGAGCTCACTTTTGTAGCACAGGCTGGTCTCAAACTCGCAGTGATCCTCCTGCCTAAGCCTCCCAAGTGCTGGGATTACAGGCATGAGCCACCACGCCCGGCCTTTTTTTTGTATACAGCATATTGTTGGATTTTGCTTCCTTATCCACTCTGCCAGTCTATTTCTTTTAACTGGTGAATTGAGACCTTGATGGTTATAATTGAAATGTATTGACTTATGATTGACATGAGTTTTACTTACTATTGTTTACTCCTTGTTCTCCTGTTTAATTGGTTACCCTATTTGGTGTGTTCTTTCTGGTCTCATTTGTAAAGATCAGGTCATTTTGGTCTCCCTCTAAAGTATTTTTTTAGTAGTCTGTGTAGGGTTAGCTTTGACATCATGAAATTCTTCAGTTGTTCCTTGTCATGGAAGTATTTCAACTTCTCCCTCATATTTGAAAGAGAGTTTTGTGAGGTATAACAATCTGGGTTGGAATTTGTTTTCATGGAGGACTTAAGCACTCTGCTCCATGCTGTTGTTGACTTCATGGTTTGTGAAGAGAAATCTGCCATTATTCTGATGGGTTTTCCTTTAAATGTGTTCTGTTTCTTTTCTCTAGCGGCTTTTAGCGTATTGTTTTTCTGCTGGATTTCTGGGACCTTGACTATTATATATCTGGGTGTGTTTTTAGTGGGGTTGTTATTATTTGGAGTTCTGTATGCTTCAGTTAGCTGTATGTCTGATTGTTTTCTCATATTTGGGAAGTTTTCTGCTATTATTTCTGGCCATATACTTTTTATATCATTTGTATTGACTCATATTGATTCATATTAATCTCATGTTGTTCATTTTTGCATCATCTTGCAGATATTATTTTTTTCCTGCATCCTGGTTATTTTTATGAAATCCTTTCCTAACTTTTCAGTGGCTGCGACTTTGTCTTCAAGATCCAAAACTATGTCTTCACTTTCATTCATATGGTGTTGCCAGCTCGTGATTTGAGATTTTATTTTTCTGTATATCTGTCTGAAACTTTCATGCGAGCTATTTCTTTCCTAATATTGCTCATTCAAGGATTCCATTTTTCTAATCTCTAATTTTTTATCCATGTTTTCTTTAGAAGCATTTATTAAGTCTTTCATTATAGTTATCCTTTCTTTTTCTACTTCAGGGGTTGATTCTGCTCTCATTTCTTCTCTGTGTTTCTGCAGTTGTTCTTTTGCTTCAAACACTATTAATTAATTAATTAATTTATTTATTTATTTTTGTCTTTTTGAGACAGGGTCTCGCTATGCAGTTGAGGCTGGCCTTGAGCTCGCTTTTGTAGCCCAGGCTGGTCTCGAACTCGCACCGATCCTCCTGCCTCAGCCTCCCGAGCGCTGGGATTACAGGCGTGAGCCACCACGCCCGGCTGAACACTATTAATTTAGAGATAACTTTTTCTATTTCCAAGGTTATTTCTAATCTAATTCCCTCTATACTTTTTTTTTCCCTCTATACTTTTCTGCAGCTGTTTTTTTTTTTTTAGTTCAGACTCCAGTAATTCAAAGATTTCTTTTTTACTTCAGAGGTTATCTCCAATCTGAGTTCCTCTATATGCTTATGCATTCATTTGTTTACTTCAGATGCTACTAATTTATTTATTTATTTATTTGTTTATTTATTTTTTCAAGAGCACAAATACACTTTTATTTTCCATTAGTTTAAATTCTTGAGGGGTACAGCATCACATGGATTCAGTGTCTGATGGCCTTAGCAGGAAGGTTGCTTCGGAACTTGGCACGAACCATGCTGCTGTTTCCATGGGCCCGAGTTACTTTTCCCCAGATCACTCTGGTTTTGTTTGGTTTACCACCTGGAGTCACTGTGTTGTTTTTTGCTTTGTATACATAAGCGCATCTCTTGCCCAGGTAGAATTCAGTTTCATCCCGGGCATAAACTCGTTCAATTTTAAGAAGAGCTGTATGTTCTCTCTGATTCCGGAGACCCCGCTTATAGCCAGCAAAAGTGGCTTTGCACCATAGTCTTCCAGACATATTTGCCTTTTAGAAGTCCTGGTCCCAGCACGCCTCCCCAGACTCCAAGATGGCGGGAAAAGCCAGATGCTACTAATTTAGAGATTTTGGCTGCATGATTCCCACTTTCTTCTATGGTAGTGTCTCCTGTATTAGTTCCAGGTGGGCTTGGGACCTGAGATTGCTCCTTATCTGTATCATTCTGTATAGCAGTGACCTTTGGTGCAGAACTGCGTGCCTGTGGGTTGGTCAGTCAGTCAGTCAGCCGGTTGGTTGGTCAGAGCTACTAAAGTTCCGTTGGGCCTGGCTGCTTTGTTGGCTGAGCTTCCCGGTGGCCAGGGGAGGTCTCACTGATGTGGTGGGCCTGGCTGCTGGTGGGCCAGGGGAGGTCTCTGAATTTGACTTTTGGTATCCAAAAACAATAAAAGTTGAGTTGGACCTTGGGTAAAATCTTTTGCTTAAGCCAGAGCTGTCTTAAAATTTAGAACACAATCAGTGGTTTGTCTTCTTCATTGAGTGATTGGTTAATTCAGAATTTGTGTAATTCAGGCTGGCCTTAAACTCACTTTGTAACTCACACTGGCCCCAAACTCATGGAGTCTTCCTGCCTCAGCCTCTCAAGTGCTGGGATTACAGATGTGCACCACCATGCCCAGCTTTACTGTTGAATTTTCTAGGCTATGCTTTAGTCTTAGATTTGACTGCTCCATAGACAAGAACAGGTCAAACTAGAGCATGGAAATGATAGCAACAGTTAGAATAGTTGTGTCCAATTCCAGTTATTAAATCTAATATAGTTACTACTATAAAAATAAGATTAGATTAGATTATAATATTATTTAGCCACGAGACAAAAATACTGAAGTTCTGTCTTGAATCAGCTCATTTCTCCCCGTCGGGTATATGTGCATAGAGAATAGCAGCTAGTGAAGGTATATCCATTTTATTCCCCAGCACAGTGAAGGTTCTATACTAGAAATGTGGTCTGCATCATCATAATTTTTTATTTTTTATTTTTTAATGTATTTTAGTAGAAGTTCTACAGGATTTCACTACACAGATCAGACTTGTAGTGATCCTTCTGTTTTTTTAGCTTCCTAAGCTGATTATAGGATTACAGGTTTGTACCACCTTGCCCGGTCTCAGTTGCCATCTCAGCATGACCTCGGGGTGGGCTCAGGAATGGGTAGAGGAGGAGGAATTTAGGAGCTTCTTTCAGTTTCCTAATACCAAACACTAAATTACTTTTGGTATCCCAGGCCTCCTTGTTTTGTCTTAACATTGATGGTAAAGTCCTATAAATAAGGCTATAAGTGTGTGCCACCTAGTGGTGAGGTGGGTGGAAACATGAATCTGAACTAGCTAAGTCAGATCTCCTGAAATTACATATATTGGAGTGACTTGAGCTCTTTCATATAAACAACCTGTGCATTGTTCTTTTTCTTTTTATTTCTATTTATTTTTAAAGAGTTTTATTTTTTTTTCTTGTTTCAGAACCTTTGTTTATTTATTTTTTTTATGGCCGGTTCAGCCTGCCCTGAGGGCAGGGCTGGCGCAGCATGTGGTGCTGGGGATTGAACCATGGTCCCTGAAGCCGCCCAAGCCTTCCTAAGCAGGTGCCTTAGACCCCTCGCCATCCTGCCAGCCCAAGCTTGCTTTCTCTTTTTTTTTGTCTTTTTGAGTCAGGGTCTCGCTATGCAGTTCAGGCTGGCCTTGAGCTCACTTTTGTAGCCCAGGCTGGTCTCGAACTCGCACCAATCCTCCTGCCTCAGCCTCCCCAGTGCTGGGATTACAGGTGTGAGCCACCATGCCCGGCTCTCTTTTTATTTTTAATTGAAAGAACATCTGTGGCAGCCTTTTACAAATTGAAAATAGCTATGTCTTCTTAAATTATTATTTAAGTAAAACATACTCAGTCATCTGTTCCTGATACCCCTTATGTTTCCAGTAAGATTCCTTCCACTCCATCAATGTGTGCTTAAGCAGTGTGCATTCAGTTTTAATACTCATGTAAGCCAAATAAAAATTAGTAAGGTCATCTTGTCTCTCAAAGCCAAATATAATCCCAGTACTTAGGAGGCTAAGACAGAAAAAAAAAAAAAAAAAAAATTACATGAGTTCAAGGCCAGCCTGGGATACATAGTGAGACCCTGACTCAGAACAAAACAGGACTGGCCAGGTAGCTTAGTGGTGGACTAAAATGCCTGCTTACATAGAGCAAAGCAGCCAGGTTTGATCCTCAGTCTGCCCTGCCAACCCTGCCCCCGACGTGTGCTGAGATGGTGATTGAGACTGGGCATGGTGGCGTGTACCTGTAACCCCAGTGCTTGGAAGGCTGAAAATAGGAGAGTTATCATGAGTCTGACCTGTGTAGTGAGACCCTGTAGATCAGCAGTTCTCAACCTGTGGGTTGCAACCCCGGTGGGGGTCAAACGACCAAAACACAGGGGTCAAAAGCCATTCCGAATCATAACTGTAGCAAAATTACAGTTTTGAAGTAACCACCAAAATTATTTTTTGGTTTGGGGTCACTGCAACATGAGGAACTCTATTGCGGGGTCACGGCATTAGAAAGGTTGAGAACCACTGCTGTAGACCCTGTACTAAATACATAAAAAAAATCCAGTAAACTAAAATAAAACCAAAAGTACTTTGTCTCTCAAGTCATTATACACATCTTAAAGCCAACATAATATTTGTACATTGTTTGTTACCAGTATACACTCTCCTTTAATAAAAATTAGTTTTAAGTTAGGTGTCGTGGTACATACTTAATAACCCAGCACTTTGGGAAATTCATGCATGAGGATTGAAAGTTCAAGTCCCAACTGGGTAATTTAGACCCTATCTTAAAAGTAGAAGGTCTGGGAATGTTGAGGAATAACAGCACCCTTGGGTTTGATCCCCATTACCATCCAAAAAACAACAACAGAAAATGAATTTCACCTAGCCTATTACTTATTGATGTTTACTGATCACATACGAGGCACTAGGCATATTGCTAAAATGCTGTCCTGGCTCCTGTAAGAGCAAAATAGTAGGAAATAAACCTGTAAATACAGAAATGCAACAAAACATAACCACTGTACCTTCTAGTACAGTAGTCTGAATAGCAGCTGGAGAGGTGAGATACAAAAGAAGGAATGAGAGAAATTGAGAAAAGACTTCATGGGAGTGATAGTTGAGTTCTGTTCTGAAAGTTAAGAAATTGTGTATGAGGAAAATAATGAATAGGGTGCACCAGGCATAAGGCACTTATACACAAGGTCAGAGTTATAAAACATGGTATATTCCAGGAACTACTGGTAATTCAGATACTGGCTTAGAAGTGGTCAGAAAGTAGGCTCTGCAAGGAGTCTGAACTATGTGTAATAGGCAATGATGACTTTTTTTGAGATAGGATCTTGCTGTATACTTCAAGTTGATCTTGAACTCGCTGTGTAGCTTAGCCTGGCCTTGAACTTAGGAAGATCCTCTTTCTTCAGCCTCTTGAATTAGTAGGCTAGGATTACAGGTGTGCATCACTATGTCCAGCACAATGATGATTTTTAACGGAGTTTTTAGCAGAGTTCCATTAAAAATATTTTTAGTAAGCAAAAAAGCTAAACAATTTTTTTTCTTGTGCATTGTAGGAAATGGATCAGAAGAATACATAACTGGAAGTAGTAAAAACAGTTAAGGTGTATTGCAGTAGTTTATGCTTAACAGTTGGTAGTTGTTGACTGAGGGATGTGGATGTGGGATAAAAGAAGGGTAATTCCTTGGTTTCTTGTTTTGGTGGTAGTGCTACTCATAAAGGTAGGAATATAGGTAGATGAATGAGTTTTGAGAAGACCTAGTAATTCCACTTTGACTCTAGGTAAAGTTCAGGTAGATATGGGTAAGTAGTAGTATTTTTTTGGTTAGGCTGCTGTATATGTGAACATAGACTTTAAGAGGAAGTCTGAGCTAGAGAGGGGATTTTAAAATCATAAGCATATAGATGGTGGTAAATGAAATTATTGCAGTTGATGAGATCACCCAGAGGGAAGCAAAACTGAACTCATTGATACACTCCCAGTTTTGGAGGAATAGTAAGAGTCGAGAGAAATAAGGTGGAAGTTAGTGGAGGAAACTGTTTAAAGAGGAAAGTATGTCACACAAAAGGTAAAAAAAGATGAGAACCAGAGAGCACACTTGAGTTTGGTGATTTTGTTTATTGTCCTTTGCCAGAGTCAGGTAGGTGAGGTATATTGGGTATAGGGGAGTAGGATGGAAGACAGAAACAGAAACTTAAATGCACCAAAAAGAACAGAAGATGGAGTGTGAGAAAGATCATAGGCTATTCCTTTATGGACCTCAACTATGAAAGGGAGGAGAGATTTGACTTTGTATCAACTGTAAATCAAGGGCTAACAGAGTAGAGGGTGATAACAGTAAGTTAGAGTGGGTATATTAATTGCTTGATCTCCCTGGCTGCCTTCAGTCAGGGCTGGTGTACACAGAGGAAGAATGGCAGAAGGAATGGAATGAACTAATCAAGCTTGCCTCAAGTGAGCCACGAATGCATCTCGGTACCAATGGAACCAGTGGTGGAGGGTGAGTATGGCTAAGTCAGGGGGCAAGAAATGGTCTTTTTGAGAGTCCTCATTGGACTAAGATTCCACAGAGAAGAGCTCTGTGTTTGCAGTTAAAAGGAAAGAGAAGGGCCATGCAAAGGACACTGTATATACAGCATACTGTGTTCTAGAGACTTCAGTGTTTAGTGCAGCTAGACTGGAGTATGTAGTACAAAGTGATAACTGAGATTGGGCAGTCCACATTTCGTGTGCCATGCCAAGGTTTCTCTTGTATCATATTAAGCAACAGATTTCTGTCCCATCTGGGCTTTGGGAAACTGTGGAACAAATGATGGAAAAAAAAAAAAAAAAAAAGACAGTGAGGATTTAAGACAATAAAACATACCAACCAGTTGGAATGTATGGACATTTAAAAGACAGCCAAAGTGCAGTATCTGCATGTTCATTTTTTTCTTTTTGAGACAGGATTTTACTGTGCTGTTCAGGCTGGCTTTGAACTCACCTTGTAGCTCAGGCTGGCCTTGAACTCACAACAATCTTCCTGCCTCGGTCTTTCAAGTGCTTGGATTAAGGGCATGTACCACCACACCTGGCACTGGTTTTACTGAAATGTATATGAATGAATTTAATGCTCAGGATTTGCTTCAAAATAATCTAGTGGGAGTGGAAGTGGGAAAGGATAAGGAAATAGATCAAGATATATTTGGCCATCCATTTATTATTGTTGAAGCATTGTGATACTTAAGAATTTAGTGTGATTTTGTTTGTTTTTTTAGGGCTTAAATCCAGGGCCTTGAGCATGCTAAGCTTATACTTTTACTACTGAGTTCCCCTCAATCCATAATAGTTTCTCAAGTATTCAGTGTGTTTGGAGAATTATTTTAAAAAGTAGTTTTCTGGACCCATACCCCCAAGAAAGTATGGCTGATTAAGGCTGAGAAAGCCCAAGTTTGTAACAAGTACTCAGTGTTGAGTAACATTGTTTTGGGCTTTGGTGGGAGAGAAAATCTGTGTATTTGAACCCAAAACACGAGAGCAGATAATGCAGAAGAGAGCAGTGAGGTTACAGGCAGTTGTAGTAATAATCTAGGCAAGAGGGCCCTGAGTGCAAGCAGGGTGGTAGACTGAACATAAGTCAGAGGGCACAGGTACAAGAGATACACGGCATCTTTAATGAATGGCAAGAGGACCAGGAGATGGTCCCAAATGTGAACTTCGTTATACATGGACCAATTCCCCACCATCCCTACTATGAAAGTGGTTGTTAGGTATTGCAAACATGGTGCACAACTATAATCCCAGCACTTGGGAGGCTGAGGCAGGAGGATCGGTGGGAGTTCGAGACCAGCCTGGGCTACAAAAGTGAGCTCAAGGCCAGCCTGAACTGCATAGTGAGACCCTGTCTCAAAAAGACAAAAAAAAAAAAAAAAAAAAGAAGAAAGAAAGAAGGAAGGAAGGAAGGAAGGAAGAGTCCTAGCACTACTTAAACTCCAGAGCCTTTGAATTCTAAATTCTTAACATTTTCCCACTGGAGAGATGATAGTAAAAACAACCATGATAATATAAAACGATCAGTTCTAGGGGCTGGGGAGATAGCTCCGAGGCACAAGTGCCTGCTGGGCAAGTGCAAGGTTGTGAGTTTGAACCCTGGTCCCACAAAAAAAAAAAAAAAAAAACAAAAAAAAAACGATCAGTTCTATCAGTGGTAGCCTTATGTAAAATGGGAAAGCAGGAAAGGACACTCCTATTTTCCTTTTCTCTAGAACTAGTCTTCAGGCTCTCTTACTGTGTTTCCTTCCCTCTCTTCTGCTGTGCTCCTTTCTCTCTGCTATAATTCTAGGGTGGAAAGCTCTGAGGAGCCTGTGTATGAGAGTCTGGAAGAGTTCCACGTCTTTGTCCTTGCTCATGTGCTCAAGAGGCCAATAGTGGTTGTGGCAGACACCATGCTGAGGGACTCTGGAGGGGAAGGTGAGTGAGCTCATCCATCCTCACTGAAGCCCAACGTCCTCCTTTGCAGTCCTCTGGCTGAGCACTGGGAAGAGGGTAGGAAAGGGGATCTACAGAGAAGAGAGGAAAAGTGGAAGTTAGAACAATGCAGACTTCTTATGAGATGCATGCTAAAGCCATTGGGGGTTGATTAATTGACAAGGCTTTTTAGGAAAGAATTATTAACAAATTGGAATGTAAGGCAGGGCTAGGTTGGCAGACTGAGGTGGAAGGATTGCTCACTAGCTAAGGTCATAGTCTTAGTGATGATCTTGGTTTTCTACAGCATTTGCTCCTATTCCCTTTGGGGGAATCTATCTGCCTTTGGAGGTTCCCGTCAGCCAGTGTCACCGATCTCCTCTGGTGCTCGCCTATGATCAGGCCCACTTTTCTGCACTGGTGTCCATGGAGCAGAAGGAAAACGCCAAGGAACAAGGTCCTAGATGCAGCGTCTGTCTCTAGTCTTGTTTGGTGTGCAGTATTTTCACTTGGGGATAGGGAAGTGAGGGCTAATACACAAGAAAAGAATTAATGGATATGCAAACCCAGATAATGCATGTTGATACTGTTTTATTAGGTTTTCTTTTTAGTCTTGTTTTTTGGGAGAGGATCTTGCTATACAGCTCAGGATGGCCTCTACCTCATGGTGGCATCCATGAGGATCCTCCTGCCTCAGCCTCTTGAGTGCTGGAATTACAGACACACCATCATGCCAAGCTTAAGCTTAGCAGAGTTTTCTTTTTTTGTACCAGGGATTGAACCCAGGACCTTGTGTTTGCTAGTCAGGCTCTTATGCCACTGAGCATAAACCCAGCCTCAGCAGAGTTTTCTAATTTAAAAAATCCTGGAGTGGGGCCCAGCGGGATGGCTCAGTGGTCTAAAGCGCCTGCTTGGGAAAGCTTGGGTGGCTGCAGGGACCACGGTTCAATCCTGGTCACCACATGCTGCACCAGCCCTGCCCTTGGGGTGGGCTGAGCCAGCCATAAATATGAGTGAATAAACAAAGGTTCTGAAACAAGAAAAATAAATAAATAAATAAAATAAAAAATTCTTAAAAAATAAATAAATAAAAAATCCTGGAGGCCTGGCAGGATGGCTCAGTGGTCTAAAGTGCCTGCTTGGGAAGGCTTGGGCAGCTGCAGGGACTGTGGTTTGATCCCTGGCACCACATGCTGTGCCAGCCCTGCCCTCAGGGCAGGCTGAGCTGGCCAAAAAAATAAATAAATAAACAAACAAAAGTTTAAAAAAAATCCTAGAGAAGAACATAGCCTATATATATTTCTTGTTCTGGAGTATGAAGCATGTGCATGAAAGTTATAGGACTTTTCAAATGATACTTTGCTGCATTTATTTTAATGACTTTGAATTCTCTGAATCCATATAGCTGGTGAGAATGCAATGACTGATGGGGTCACAGAGAATAATGTTCTGCATTGTGTGCTGGGTGGTAGGGGAAAACTGTCCTATTGGTTGTTAATGTTGGGGGTAATTCACCTGCAAGGATTGGAGGTCTGTTTTGTCTTAATGAAGTCAGGCTGTGTTCAGATGCTCTCCTTTCTCAAGTCACCTTGACACCATGTTTTGTTTTCCTTCTCAGCTCTGATCCCACTTACAGACTCAGAGCAAAAGCTGCTGCCTTTGCACTTTGCAGTGGACCCAGGAAAGGGCTGGGAGTGGGGCAAAGATGACAGTGACAATGTCCGATTGGCCAGGTGAGGCAGTCCCAGCCTTTCCATCTTACTTCATAACAGAGATTTTTTTTCCCCAAGTACACATTGCTGGGGTTTTTCCTTAGCTCAAAAGCAACACATTCACATTCTAACAAATCATTTAAAATCTAAAGATGTTCCAGTTTGATAAAATGGTGAGGTATGAGCCAGGTTGGGTACCAGGCTTTGTCTCTGTGAAAGTTGTAAGTCCTGGGGTCTCAACTTACTCCCTTTTTCCAGTGGGAAGAGTGAGCCTTTTTTTTTTTTTTTTTTAATTTATTTATATATTTATATATTTATATATTTATTTATTTATTTATTTATTTATTTATTTATTTTCTTGTTTCAGAACCTTTGTTTATTCACACATTTTTATGGCCAGCTCAGCCCGCCCCCAGGGCAGGGCTGGCGTAGCATGTGGTGCCAGGGATTGAACTGCGGTCCCTGAAGCCGCCCAAGCTTCCCCAAGCAGGTGCTTTAGACCACTGAGCCATCCTGCTGGGCCCCAGAGCCTTTATTGATATACTCCAAAATTATCAAAAAGTCATCAGAAAGAGAATCAAATCATTTTATGTCAGCTGATACAAGAGTTTTAAATAGTGGATTGATATACTTTGCTCTAGGTTTTTCACTTTCTGGAATTTAAGCAGCAAGATATATCACTTCTACTCCCATATCCACTTCCCTGTAGCCTGCTTAGCCTCTTCTCCTGATTTCCTCTGCAGCTTCCCAATGCAGAGCATAGGTACCTAAAAGTACTACCCTTCCTTTGTACTTGGTGTTTCCTCTTTGAAACTCTGTACCTTTGGGAGCTGCCTGGCTGGGTTTGATTTTAAAACCCAATTTATGGCTTCTTAGAAATAAGTTCTCACCTAATTATCAAAACCTTTTTCTAAATAATACTTAAGTCATAATAATGATTACTGTATAGTATTTTTAATTTTCCAGGCACTGTGCTAAGCCCTTTCCAAAAACTTTTATTTTATTTTATTTTTTAATATTATGGCTGACTCATCCTGCCCTGGGGTTAGAGCTGGCACAGCATGTGGTGCCAGGGATAGAACTGTGGTCTGTGGTTGCTTAAGCTTGACTAACCAAGTGCTTTAGACTGCTGAGCTATCTCACCAGCCCAACACTTTTATTTTTTTTTTTTTTTTTTAATTTTTTTTATTTATTTATTTTTTTCTTGTTTCAGAACCTTTGTTTGTTTATTCACTCATTTTTATGGCTGGCCCAGCCTGCCCAGAGGGCAGGGCTGGCGCAGCATGTGGTGCCGGGGATCGAACCGTGGTCCCTGAAGCCTCCCAAGCTTTCCCAAGCAGGCGCTCCAGACCACTGAGCCATCCCGCCAGGCCCCAACCAACACTTTTATTTTAATCTTCATGATAATGCCACAGGTTATATACTGTTACCAGTGCCCATTGTGGACCCCAGCTGACTTTCAGGGAAGATCCTAAAGCTGTAATTCAAACTCAGTTGAATCCTAAGCTAATGAGGACTCAATCATTCTTCGAAACTGTATTGTACTGCTTTGCTTTTAAATATGATCACAGTAAGTTTTTAATTCTCTTTTTTTCTTTTTTTCCACAGTGTAATTCTGTCCCTGGAGGTCAAATTGCATCTGCTGCATAGCTACATGAACGTAAAATGGATCCCACTATCCTCTGATGCACAGGTGAAGGTGTCTCTTACCCTGTCCTCATGTGTCCTCACATTCAGTGACCAGGACAGCCGAGAGATGTAGTGGCACTTGTCTTTTGAGTCTCTCCGTAGTTTAACTTATGAGTGAGGGTTAGGAATAACTGAAAGATGTCAGTAAGTAACAAGAACACCTTTCCCTGCCTTTTTACGTTTACTCTACTCTGGGGTCCACGTCTCTCCAAGCAGGCTCTGCGTTTATACTGTCCCTCCCCTCTCACGGTAGTGCTACAGTACTAGGATCAAATCCAGGGCCTTGTGCCTGCCAGGCAAATGCTGTATGTCTGAGTTACAGTCACATCTCTAGAATACATTCTGTAAAGTTTTCAGTGAAGTTCAGATTGTCATTACTTTTCCCCAGGCTTTCTGTAGATGAGCCTCTGTTTGGGACACCAAAAAGAGGCACAGTATTGGAACAGTTCCTTGTCCTAAGGGTTCTGAACTGGAACAGCAATATGGGAGCAAAGGCAAATTTTATGACCTCAAGAGTGCTGAATTTGCTTTGGGAGATGCAAAGTGGTTAGACTTGTTTGGTTGTAGTTAGTTAAGATTTCTTTGAAGTTTTTTTTTTTTTTAAAATTTTTAATTTTTTAATATTTTTTTTCTTTTGGCTGGCTCAACCCCTAGGGGGAGGTCTAGTGCAGCATATGGTGCCAGGGATTGAACCGCGTTTCCCTGTGCCTGCCTAAACTTGCCTAAACAGGCATTTCTGACTGCTGAGCTATCTCATCAGCCCCTGAAATTCATTTTAAACAGGATGACATAGAGAAATTTATAATAAACATTTTGGTATCTCTGAAATATTCTCCCTCCTCAGCCAGAGGCTGTGTATTGTGCTTTTGCTCATTGCTATGATGAGCAGTCGGCTTTATTTCAGTGTCTCTTTGTTATCAAAGGGAGTCAAATCTAATGTTGGCCATGAGAAACTGGAGCCAAAGAAGAATAGTACCGTCCTGGGTGACTCTTCCTTCATCATGACACAGCTCTTCTCTGGAGCTAAGCAGTCACTTGGAGGATGGAGTAGGGGGGGTGTTCACCAGCCACACTCCAAATCCCTATGGCAGTGGCAGCAGGGAGCACTGTGAGCTGATGGGTGGGCTTAAGCTTGAGTTTCATGGGCACCTTCCACTGGCTGAGGCAATGGCATTACCATCGATACTGCTCTTGTGTCTTCCAGGCTCCTCTGGCACAGCCTGAGTCCCCAACAGCTTCAGCTGGTGATGAGCCTCGGTCTACTCCTGAGTCTGGGGAATCTGACAAGGAGTCGGTTGGCAGCAGTTCTACCAGCAATGAAGGCAGCAAGCGAAAAGAGAAGTCCAAGCGAGATCGGGAAAAGGACAAGAAGAGAGCAGATTCTGTGGCTAACAAACTAGGCAGCTTTGGCAAAACCTTGGGCAGCAAGCTGAAAAAGAACATGGGAGGCCTAATGCACAGCAAAGGCTCTAAGCCTGGAGGGGTGGGCACAGGGTCAGGGGTCAACAGTGCAACTGAGACACTGGAGAAGAAGAAGAAAAACTCACTGAAGAGCTGGAAGGGTGGCAAGGAGGAGGCAGCTGGGGATGGGCCTGTGTCTGAGAAGCCCACACTGGAGTGTGTCAGTAATGGAGGGAGCAAGTATAGCCAGGAAGTGATGCAGAGCCTGAGCATTATGAGGATTGCAATGCAAGGGGAGGGGAAATTTATTTTTGTTGGAGCCCTGAAGATGGGTCACCGTCACCAATATCAGGAGGAGATGATCCAGCGGTACCTTGCTGATGCTGAGGACAGATTCTTGGCAGAGCAGAAACAGAAGGAGGCAGAGAGGAAGATCATTAACGGAGGGGTAGGGAGTGGGCCTCCTCCAGCCAAAAAACCAGAGCCAGATGGTGGGGAGGAACAGCTGACTGCACCCCCAGGGGAGCCCAAGGCAATAGCCTTCTCAACTGGCTACCCTGGGGGCTTTACCATCCCTCGGCCTTCTGGGGGTGGGGTCCACTGCCAGGAACCCAGGAGGCAGCTGGCAGGGGGTCCATGTGTGGGGGGCCTACCACCTTACGCTACCTTCCCGAGACAGTTCCCTCCCAGTCGACCTTACCCTCACCAGGACAGCATCCCACCCCCAGAGCCAGGCACTCATTCCAAGGATGGAGTTCACAGGGGCACGTTGTTGCCAACTCACTTTCGCGTGGCTGATTCCTATAGCAATGGCTACAGGGAACCCCCTGAGCCAGATGGATGGGCTGGAGGTCCCCTGGGGCTTCCCCCAACCCAGACCAAGTGCAAACAACCGAACTGCAGCTTCTATGGACACCCTGAGACCAACAACTTCTGCTCTTGCTGTTATAGGGAAGAACTGAGGAGGAGGGAATGTGAACCTAGTGGGGAGCTGCTGGTGCACAGATTTTGAATGGTGGGACCTTGGAGGGCAAGGGGGCTCAACAAAGATAAGCTTGACTCATTGGCTCATCAAGACCCAGTCTCATGTTGGGCACGTACATAAATGTTTGTGGGAGCTTGACTGGAAATTTTTAAGTCTGTGCGCTTTGAAGTGCTGCCATGCTGCAAAGAACAGGTAGGGCTGGATGGTGCCTGAGGACTGCACTGCTTTCCAGAGCTTGAGTTGGTGGGACTGAGGAGCCATGAGAGAGAGTAGATCTTGTGTTCCATTCCAGAACCTAAGGGAAAGTAATAGGGGAAGGTTTGGTGTGGGTGGGAGGAGGGCAGTGTCAGGGAGGAACAGGTAAAGAATGTTCTTAGTCAAAGATAAAATAGACCAAAGTTCTTTTAGGTTTGGAAGAAACACATGGTGATGGAGCTGGAAGTATAAGGGAAGCAGATACTGGATATATTCACTGTTGATTTTAATAAGGTATGTGGCAAGGCAAGGCGGTACTGTGCACTCTTGGGTACTTGTTAGGGACAGGAAGTAGTTAAAATCCCAGTTTATGAAAATGGGAGAGGGAAGAATTTAAAGGGAATGCTCTTCCTCTTAAGTCTTATTTCATTCTACAATCAACTGTCATTCATCTAGTGGAGAGGACAAGGCTGAATTGCCGGTCTTTTCCTCATCTTTTTGAAGTCTGAGCTCAGCTAAATTGAAAAGATTATGATTTAAAAAAAAAAAAATACTGAAATTTTATTTTTAAAGAAGTTTCCTCTTGAGGAAGGAGAGTGTTGAGAAGAATGGCTGTTTGTTTTGAAATTTCTCCAGGTGAATGGGTGCAGAGTGATTTGTTTTTCAACTACTTAGCAATAACCATACATGGGGTTGAGTGTGTATCTTGGGACATGTTGGGAAAGGACAGACATTTTGGCCAGACTGTTTGAAACCAAACCAAAAACCTACATAAAGCACTACCATCTTCAGCTGCTGTGTTTCTGTAGAAAGCAACTTATTTTATTGACTAATTTTTTTAAGGAAAAGAAACAAAAAATACCCCAACAAACAAAAACATTTTGAAGAATTATTATTATTATTATTTTTTTCCTATTTAAGTGATTTTTTCTCCTTCCTCTACTTTTGGAGAATGAATTTAACGTCCTGGCTTCTTTTGTTAAGCCATAGTTGACCTTAATCTGTGGTTAGTTTATTAAAATAATAATAATAACATACTTTGTAAGAAAAGCTATTTTTGATATTAGGACTGATGTTGAAACATAGATTAGGGGCTTGGGCAATTTATAAAAAGGTAGTTAAGAAAAATATATTTTAGTGAACTATAACCACAGATGACATATTACTCCTGATGAGCCAATCCCTGGCTCAGCCTCTGCATACCAGGGGTCAAGGATGGGAATGACACAGAGGGGGCGTTCTTCTGCATTTTGCACAAAGCACAAGTCTGCTCTGGCCAGAGCTATTTCTAAGAGCTTTAAACCAGACCTATCCTGGACCACTTTTTCTTTATATATTTTTCTGGTGAAAAACACACACAAAAAAACAAACTATGCAATTATATATACACTCTGGGGTGCATATATAGAAGGAGAATAAGTGCACTTAAGTGTCCAAAATGTTAATTGGAGCTGTTTTTCTGTACTTGGATTTCTCTGTTGAGGCATGTGTTAGTCACCATTCCATGGAATGTAATCTCTACATCTGATCTAGGGCATACATGCCTGTGTGTGCAGGGGGAACTTATTTGTGTGTGTTCCCTCTGCCCATTCGGAAAAAATTTCATTTGCCCCTTGGTAACAAAGCTAGCCAAGACTTTCTCAGTGGAACTACTTTTAGAAAGGTTCTTTTCTCCATAACAGACTTGAAAGTCACTTTGCAAACTACTGGTCTGTTGATTCAATCATTTCATATGGCTGTGAAGTCTTAGGCTTTTATTGGATATTAAGGTGGTTTTAAGGAAGCAGGCTCTGCAGGAAGGGTTATGTGTGTTTCTGGGCAGAGCTGGCCCCTAAGACAAGCACTCCCCTGAGAAGCAGAGTTTAAAAGGGCACTCAGTAATCAATAATACTTGAAAAAATTCAGAACTTTGAAAAAAAAATCAAAATCCATGCTGAACACAGTATCAAAATGTTAAAAGACTAGGCTTACTAGCACATAGCTATAATCCCAGCACTCTGGAGGTTGAGCCTGCTGTGTGTTCAAAGCCAGCTTGAACTACATACCAAGACCTGTCTCAAAAAGGAAAAAACAAGAAAATAAAGACCAGATCTGACAGAAACAGAAATAGAATGTGGGAAGCAAGATTGGATGAACAAATACAGGGATGATTCTTGTCTTTATATTTGTATACATTGTTCATCATGAGTGCTACATTTTTTTTTTTTTTTGTAATGCATATTGCACTGAAATAATGTTTTATCTTGGTTCTTGAGTTTTTTAAGCATCCCTCATTTTGTACCCTAGGTGAATGCCTTGTTCACCCTGCTCTTGCCCATTTCTGGGGTTCAAATGACACTGGTGAGACCACCCCATGAGGCCTCTCTGTGCCTCACAGCTTGCTCTAGCCATAGAACTGTGAGGAGGGAGCAGGCCTCAACCAAGAGGCCTGGAGCAGCCAGGGCTTTCCCAGAGAGAAAGTCAGGGAAGGCAGTTCTCTACTGGATGGCTGGGTTTGGATTTGATCTATTATTAGACTTAGCTAACACTTCTGTTTTTAAAAACAGGCAAATGAGCAAAAGTAGGAACCTTGTTATCATGTTTGTTTTTATTTATAAGTTCTCCAATTCCCTTTGCCCTCAAAGGAAAAAAAGATGGAAGCTCAGAAGAGGGGAAGGGAGTCCTGAGGTGACTATGATAAAGTAGGGCTTTAGGCCTTATAACTTTTTATTAATAAGTTATTTTTTACTTGAGAAGGTAACTAGTAAGGCTTTGGAAAACATTCTAAGGACAGGGAATACTAAAGTTTGTTTTGGAGTATTCGTTTGAGGAACATATGGGTAAAATGTGTTAAGGAATAATGCCTGGGAAACCAAGGTAGACAAAGATCATGTTATCTTGGAAAGATGAATGGGCTAGGCAGTCCTGTACAGTAGCATGTTGGAGCCAAGTGAGAGGGTTACATGGCATGTACTCAAAGTATAAAACTTCTTGGTGCTGGGCAAGGTGGCACTTGCCTATAATTGGCACTCAGGAAGCTGAGGCAAGAGAATTGGCTAGCAAGTACAAGGCCAACCAGAGCTACATAGTGAGTTCAAGGCCAGCTGGAACTACATAGCAAAACCCTGTCTCAAACCAAAACAAGGCAAAATCTAACCAACAAAACAAAAACAAAACTTCTTGACTCATGAGAGTATGTGAGTGAAGGGGGACCCTGTATCCCTGGTGAAGCATGACAGTAACTCAGGCTTCAATTCTAAGTGCACTTAGTTCTTTTAATCAGGGCATCTGAGCTATCTACTGAAATTTTTAATGGGAAGGGGAGATTTTCAGGGTTATTTCCTCCCCTTCACAAACAGTGCTACCCCTTTATGCTATGTTTATCCCATCCCCAGTGGAACACATTCTACAGGGTAAGCTCCCCAAATCCTCTTCTGCTAGTTTTAGTTAAAGTCTCCCCTCATCCTGATTTTTTTTTTTTTTTTAATGACCGGCTCAGCTTGTCCTGAGGGCAGGGTTGGCGCAGCATGTGGTGCTGGGGATCGAACCTCAGTCCCTGCAGCCACCCAAGCTTTCCTAAGCAGGCGCTTTAGACCACTGAGCCATCCTGCCAGGCCCCTCATCCTGATTTTAATCAGCAAAATATATATTTTTAAAAGTCTCAGTTGGGTGTAGTTTATGCCTACTACTTGGGAGGCTGAGGCAGGAGGACTTAGTGTGAGACCAGTTTGAAGTACATAGCAAGATCCTGTCTCAAAATCTGTAAGGAGTAGGGGATGTTAAAGTTAGTGCTGTGCAGGGCATTGGAGTGGACATCTCTCTGTCCCCAAAGTAAGGCTCACAGACCAATAAAACAAAAATTAGCAATATCTTTGTGCTGTATCTTTGGGAAATGAGAAGCTGGAAAGAAGGGAGTTGGCTCAAAGATTTCTGAGAACCTACCTTTTACTGTCATGCCCAAGGTTCCCATCACATTTTTTCTTAATAAAGGAACATTCAGAGATGATGTCTCTAGTTACTCAGACACCTCTGGACTCTGTGTCTTCTTTCTCCAAGCCAGTTGAACACAAGTCCTTTCCCAGCCTGGGATCACCTCCACCTCAGCTTTTTGTCATTTCTCTTTGGGGCCCCTCAGTTGCAGACTCTTGAGTCATACAACATGGTCTCCTCTAAAAAGACTGGGCCAGTTTGACTGCTGTGCTTAAGCTGATAGAATAGGCTGTCTTATTGTATCCCTGGCCCCATGTAGTTTCCTCCCTTTTTGGGTCCAGCTGTTAAGGAGCTGTAGGAATGAGCAACTGAGGCTGGTGCTGAGTGGGGGTGGGGAGGGACCTCAGCCTTTTTCTGTGTTTATAACTGCATGGGTGACTCAGTCTGTTGAGTCACTCAGCTCCACCTCCCAACAGCCTTCTCTCCTTGCTCAAACCTGGAGCAAGAGCAGGATTCTGAAAATGGAAAAATTGATGCAGCCTCTTGCCTCTCCACCCTTCCTCATCCAGTACATGTCTTCTGGGTCGTGTTGGAGTGGAGAGGTAGTCTTCCACTGACTTAGCTCCCAGCTGCTGTACCCACTGCATTACTAGCTAGGTGCCGGTCCCAAGTCATCCCCTTTATTACTCATTTCCTTAACGTTTTTTCTTTCTGCTCTGCTGCTGCTCCCATACCTCAAAATAGAACGAGGATCTTTTTTTTTTTTTTTTTTTTTGTCTTTTTGAGACAGGGTCTCGCTATGCAGTTGAGGCTGGGCTTGAGCTCACTTTTGTAGCCCAGGCTGGTCTTGAACTCGCACCAATCCTCCTGCCTCAGCCGCCCAAGTGCTGGGATTACAGGCGTGAGCCACCACGCCCGGCAGAACGAGGATCTTGAGGAGTGGTGGCAAGAAGGAAAGTGGATGCCATACTGTGATTTTAAGATCTGGCACCTACGTTTTTCTGTGCTGTTCTTATTTTACCACCGCCCGGGGCTTGGTTTCTTCCCGCAGGCGGGGCTGGGAGGTGTGCTCAGCAGCCTTTATGACTCTGCAGTCCGTCTTCTGGGCCCCTTCTAGCAGGTGTGCACGTCTATGTTCCAGACCGACTCCCTGGCTCACAGCATCGTCTCTATTTCCGCAGTGCCGGCCGGGACTGGGAGCTATAAAGCTGAGGCCGGAAGGGCGTGTGTGCTGGCGGCGGGGAGTTGGATGTCACTTTGGAAAGTGGGCCCTCATCTAAAATTGTTGCCTTGTAGAGACTTAAACAATAAAACAGCAGCTCATTAAATCTTCTTTTGTATTTTATTTCCTGTCCTTTTCATGCCTAAGCAGTTTTATGTATCGCTGCCCCCAACACATCCCGGGCTGCATCTGTTACTAGCCTTGCACCCAACCCCCACCGTTGCTTCTTGGGTTGCAGGGGTAAGGGAGGGGCTGCGGTCATGGAACTGAAGACCGGGAACCTGAAACATTCAGAGATCCGGTGTCCCTTTGGTGGGCGGGGTCATGTTCGGGTGGGCTTTTATCATCCCCGCCTAGGACCCCAAGATGGGCTGTAGTGGAGATCCTCCCGAGCTCCCGCTCGTCCGCACCCGGCCTGTGCTGGCAGTGTCTCGGTCGCTTCAGCTCCTTTGCGCTCCTGCAGAAAAAGTGTTTCACACTCTGGCACAGGAGGTACACAGAGTTTCTGATCTGCCTCCTCCCTAATCTTGAATCTTCCTGACATCTTGAGTCAGGTTCTGATTGGCTTTCCCTTTTCAATCACTTTTGATAGGTTCATCAGGAGAGGCAGTTAAGGGGGCTGGGGAGATAGTTCCGTGGCACAAGTGCCTGCCTAGCAAGTGCAAGGTGGGGAGTTTGAACCGTGAGTTCGAACCCTGGTCCTGCAAAAAGAGGCAGTTAAGAGGGCTGAACTAATTTGCATTTCTACCCCTACCTCCTTACACACACACACACACACACACACACACACACACACACACACACGGTTTCCCAGGGAAAGGAAACCATCACTGACATCCAGGAGAGGTGGTCTCAGTTATTCCAGTTTAATAATCAAGTGTATTGCTGGGTGTAGTGGTGCACACCTGTAATCCCAGCACTGAACTATACAGTGAAGCCCTGTGAAAGAAAGAAATTACTGACCCCTGCAATTCTCAATATCCATGACAGAAAGAGAGTAGGCTGTGCGATTGGGGTAAACGGGGGAGTCCAGTTTTTTCTCCGTTCCTCATTTTTCACTGTCTTTCCTAAGCTTCTCCATTTCCTTTTTACTTTTCCAAGACAGTGTGTTCTCCTTTAAGGGGCTGGGCAGCTCCCCGCCCTCTCCAGAGTCAGAGACTGAAGTTTCCGAGGAGCCTACTCTGGCTAGGCTGCTCACACCTTTCAAAAGCCCCCACACTGTGCTCCGGGGAGCCTCCAATGCTCCTTCCTCTATTGTCCTTCCATCCGCCTCTCCCTTTAATCTTTTTCTCAACTATAAGATTCAGCCCCTTTCCAAAGGGACTGAGCATCCTTAAGGTTTTCCACCTTTAATGCTCCATCCCTGGATGGAGCCAGAGAAATGTGGTGGGCTGGCCGGGGCCAGAGTTTCAACATTGCCTCCCAGAGGGAGGAGCCAGAGGTAGGAGTGAGGAGAAGGAATGGGGAGGGGGCTACGGGAGGGGTGCATGGGGATTCGGTAGAGAGGAGGGGAAGGAGAAGCTCAGAGCTGGAGGGTGTGTCCCCCCCGATGGAGCTTGAAGCCTGATCGGCCTATTTCACAGTCTCAAGTTCGTGGTCTCATTACCCTTCCCTGTAGTGTCTGCCAGTCCCAGGCCAGAACTCTCACAGGAATATCTGTTAGCCCGGAGTCTGAGTGTAGGCCTCTAAAGGGGGCTGCTGAGGGGAGACCCCAGGGTTGAGGAGACCTGGGACTAAAGCTGCACCATTCTCAGCTCTCTGGACTGAAGCCTGTCCAGGGAAGCAGGATGCTGGAAAGCAGAAGTCGTCAGCTGGGCAGCTGCCTGGCGTCCAGATACCTCCCAGGTAAGGATCAGATCTCCTGCAAGCCCTCCAATTCCACCCCATCCCAGCTCTCTAACTGCTCTTAACAAAGACCTCTGCAGTCATTTCCTGACTCTAAATGCTCTTGTTGGGGATGTGCTGCTTCTCTGTCCAGGCCTGGCTGAGAGTTTGAACCTTATAGTTCCCTGTCTTTTCATGACCCTGTTCCCTCTTCTTCACTTAATAATTAAATGTCTACTATATGTCAGGCCCTGATCTATATGCTATCCTGGTTACAAAGATTTTTTTTTTTTTTTGAAGAAACATACATTTTCCTCAAATTTATGAGTTCAGGGAAGGATTTTAATCTTTACTCTCTGTATCCTCATCTAAGAGGAATAGATGTATACAATATGGGTGACACTGGGGACAGTCATAACTTAGCATCCCTTCTTCCTCCTTAGGGGAGCAGATACTAGCATGGGCCCCAGGGCTGAGGAAAGGACTGGAGCCTGAATTGCCTGGAACCCTGATATGCACCAACTTTAGGGTTACCTTCCAGCCCTGTGGATGGCAGCGGAGTCAGGTGAAATGATTAGGGCCACAGACAAGACACAGTGAAATGGGTACCGAGTCTAGGTAGACAGAGACAGAAGGGTAAAGAGCTGTGTTTTGAATGCCTACATAGACAAAGGGGATTATATTTGAATCAGCTGTGGGGAGCACCCTGATGCTCCCGATGCTGAGGCAGGAGGATCACCAGGAGTTCAAGGCCAGCCTGCAGGACAGCAGTGACACCCAAAATCAAAAGGTGTGTGTGTGTGTGTGTGTGTGTGTGTGTGTGATTATTTTTAGTAGAGTTCTCCCTAGAGGGGAGTTGGGCCATCAAGGTAGAGAAAGGAAGATCATTTCAGGTATCTGTGTCATCATTCATATGCTTCCTCCAGGACACTCCCCTGAGCAGTGAATACGATTTTGCCTTGGTCAACGTTGGGCAATTAGAGGCTAGTAAGTCTGGGGGCTTAGTGGGGTGGAGGAGCCTCTGTATTCTATGCTCCTCCCAGAGGGATCAGATGGTTACACAGCTCTCTAACTCTGCTTTAGTGAGTGGCTTGTCACGAGTTCAGCTCCTCCGTCCAGGGTCACAGCTTAAATTTATCCCTGAGGAGATTCTGATTCATGGCCGAGACTTCCGACTGCTGAGGGTTGGTTTTGAGGCTGGGGGATTAGAACCCCAAGCCTTTCAGGTAAGTGGCTCTGCACCTGAAGATCCCTCCTCTCCTTGGAATGTGAGGGTCCTCTTTTTGGTTCTTCCTGATTCTCTCCCACCCTGCAGAGTCTTTCTCATCATTCCTGCTGCTTCCGTCCTCAAGCAGAGGCTGCAAGGCTGAGAGACACCTCTGCCAATTAGCAGCAGTGTGGCTTTTGGTGAGCCTGAAAAATGGGAAGCATCGGATAATATTCCTAAAAGTCCTTGCAGGATCTAATTATATGATTTGGTGGCTTTATGTTTTATGCATTTGGTACAGGGTCTCACTACACAGATCAGACTTGTAGTGATCCTCCTCCCTAGAGCTGGGATTACAGGCCTGTGTGCTACCATGCCTGCTCTTGGTAGGGAAAGGACTCAGCAAACCTGGGGGCAGGGCTGGCATGTGGTGCTTGGGTTGAACCTTGGTCCCTGAGCTTGCGTAAGCAGGTGCTTAGTCCGCTGAGCTACCTTGCCAGCCCTGATTTGGTGGCCTTAAATTTGTTCTTCTAATCCCAGTCCCCATGATCTGTGGGTACTTCCTTTTCTGGGATCTGTTTTTGCTGCTTTTCTCTATTGGTGGTAAAGACATGGAGGAACACATGACCTCCATATCCTTTTTATTTCTTTAGCCTAGCACAGAAGGATGGGATGTGCTTTTTTCTACAGGTGACCATGGCCATTGTCCAGGCCAGAGCTCAGAGCACTCAAACCCAGCTGCATGTGGGGGTAGCTCAGAGGAAAGCTGGTGAGTGATGGTGCTTTAGGGTAAAGAAAGCGCAGAGTTCAAACAAGGGCTGGCTGAGCACAGAGGTGTGGTTCTTTTTCCTTCTCTGTGCCTCACTCCTGCCCAGCCCAGGGTTCTGGCTCCAGAAAGCCACCTATACCTCTGTTGGGGACAATAGAAGACTGGGAGATTGAGCAGAAGCAGCAGAGAGCCAGAGGCTGGAGGGTCAGCACTGTCAATGAGAGGTTCGACATAGCTACCAGGTGATCTCCCGTTCCACCCCAACCAGTGCAGCCCTCCCAATTCTCCCATAGTTCCCTAATCCTCTAACATTAGGACTTCCTAGCACCCCCACCCACCCCCCAGTACATCTATGAAGCTGTTCTTATTAGTTCCTTGCTCTCCAGACCTGATATCCCTCAGATCTCCAAAGTAGATTCCTTGTATTAACAGCTTTAATTTTAATGAGGTCACTGAGCCAAGCCGTAACATTGTCTTAATTTCACAGCCTTCCCCGCTACTTCTGGGTCCCTAACAGAACTCTGGATAGCGAGATCAGGAGAGCATTTGGCCACTTCCATCAGGGCCGTGGACCGGTCAGTGTAAGGGTTAGGGTGATGGCTGGGGATGGGAGGGAAGGACACAGGGACAGTGTGGGTGAGGGGTTCCTGAGGTCACTGTGAAAGCCAGGGCTGCTTGGAGCTAGTATCTCCCACAGTGACCTTCTTGTCACCCATCTGAAGCGCCTATCCTGGCATCACCCTGGGGGCAGTGATCTTCTCCGCTGTGGAGGTTTCTATACAGCCAGTGACCCCAACAAGGAGGATATTAGGTAAGAAGGCTTGACAGGAAGACTCAAACGTTAGGTGCTTGGGCAGATATCCTCCCTTTATTTCACCTTCTTTCCTCTAGAGCACTGGAGTTAATGCTCCAGGCTGGGCATTCTGATGTTGTCCTGGTAGACACGATGGATGAGCTGCCCAGCCTTGCAGATGTCCAGCTTGCCCACTTGAAGCTGAGGGCCCTCTGTATGCCTGGTGAGAATAACCTCTGGCCTCTCACCCCTAGGTCTTCTGACCTAGTCCCAGTCCCCATGATGCGTGGGTGCTCCCTTCTCAGGATCTGTTTCAGCTACTCTTCTCTATCTCTGGTAACTTCCTTTTAGCCCAGGGACCCACAGTCCCTCCCCACCACCTCACCCTGGGTACTGGGGATTGAACCTAGGGCCTCTGCACAGAGCTATATCCCCAGCCCAGTTTATTTTGTGAAACAGGGTTTCTTATTTGGAATCCTCATACCTCAGCCTTAGGAGTGCTGAGCTTATAGATCTGTGCTACTGCACCCAACTCCTATCTCTTACAGGTTTATTGTTTGTCTTCTCTAGGCCAACTCATTCTTTTAAAAAACTGCTTCATACAATTCTATGAATTTACCCATCTCAAGTATGCAATGAATCTTAATATATTTACAATGAGGAACCATCAACAATTTTTATGGTGCTAGAAAGTGAAACCAAGGCCTTCCATATGCTAGATGAGTACGCTTGAGTTACATCCCCAAAAACGTGATTTAATTTTAGAAAACGCATGGTTGTTTGCTTTTTGTCCCTACCCTTACCCTTAGGTAATCACTACCTGACGCATTCCTAACCCATCAGGCTATAGCCCTTAATCCTGAGTTCCGATTTCTTTTCCCTTCTGGCCCCTCTGCTCTCTGCCAGACTCTTCTGTGTCTGAGGATAAGTGGCTGTCAGCCCTGGAAGGAACACGATGGCTGGACTATATCAGGTACCCCTTTCCCGGCTCTAATTGCAGTTTCCCAGCCTTTTGGTAACGTGGACTCCTGGTCAGCCTTTGGCGAACACTTCTCGGATGCACAAGACTGCTACTGCTGCTTCTTGGATGGGGTTGTATTTCAGTCTCTGTTCATGCCATGGCCCGTTACTCCTTTCTCCCAGGCTCATTATTCATCACCTTCTTCCTTCCTTGGTCCTTTAGGTTTTGTCTTCGTAAGGCAAGTGATGTCTCAGTTTTAGTGACATCCAGGGTTCGTTCTGTAGTACTTCAAGGTGAGTTCTTTGGGTCAGCCTGTTTCCACACCTAACTGGATTCTGTTGAGGGCACGAGGTTTGTCAGGCTCCCTGTCCTCTCTTAGGGCTCGCAGCCTCCTCTCCTGTTCATAGGAACTACTCATGAGTGAACTCTCACTCTTCATCCTTCCCAGCTCGCTCTGCCTCCCACTGGTTTGTTCTAACTCGAGGCTGTTCTAAACCCTAGTCTCACCCTTCTGCCAGTGGATGGGAACTGTGCTGGGGGGAGGCTGGCTTAAGAACTGATTGTTCCTCTCAGTGTGTGTGAAATTGAGTATTTCAGTCTAGATGGAGTTTATGAAGTGAATCATTCAAGATCTTGGTTTTTTCCTCACCTCTATGTGCCTTCTCAACCCCACCAACCCATCTTTTCCCCTCTGCCCCTCACTTCTCTTTGCTATATTTCTTCTCATTCTCTCCTGCCCTAGCTTCTTGGACTTCCCTTCTTTGTCCCTTCTTCCTCTGTACCCAGAACGCAGTGATCGTGATCTCAATGGCCTCCTCTCTTCACTCGTCCAGCTGCTTTCAGCCCCTGAAGCCCGAACTCTGTTTGGCTTCCAAGCACTAGTGCAGCGAGAGTGGGTAGCAGCTGGACACCCCTTCCTGACTCGACTTGGGGACACTGGGGCCAGTGAAGAGGTGAGAACAATCTGGGGTGGGCATTGCTAAGGAAGGAAGGGGCCGAGAAAAGCACAAGGTATAATCTACAGAAGGCGAATTAGGTGAGAAGGGCCCCAAAGTTAGGCTGAGCTTAAAGACCTAGACAGTGAGGCCCCACCAGCACCAACTTTCACTCAAGACTTTGCTCCCCTGACCTCTTCAGTGTCCTGTTCCCCATGTCTCCATGATCCTTCCTCTGTATGTTTCCATGATCCCTCCGACCTCTGAATGTCTCTTCTCAGGCTCCGGTATTTCTTCTCTTCCTTGACTGTGTCTGGCAGCTCCTTCAGCAGTTTCCAGCGGAGTTTGAATTCTCTGAGTTTTTCCTTCTTGCTCTTCATGACAGTGTCAGGGTTCCTGATACCCTCACCTTCCTGAGAAATACCCCCCGGGAGCGTGGAAAACAGAGTGCACAGGTCAGTGACCTCTAGTTTTTTTTTTTTTTTTTTTTTGTCTTTTTGAGACAGGGTCTCGCTATGCAGTTGAGGCTGGTCCTGAGCTCACTTTTGTAGCCCAGGCTGGTCTTGAACTCGCACCAATCCTCCTGCCTCAGCCTCCCGAGTGCTGGGATTACAGGCATGAGCCACCACGTCCGGCTAGTGACCTCTAGTTTTGATTTTTTTTTCCCCCACTGATGTTTTATAAGTGAGCCCTGTGGGCAGGGAGGGGTAAACTGATGCTCACTGTCAGAATTAGACTTGTGCTTTATCTACGATGCCTGAGATAGATGAGAATTCCATGATTTGTCTCTAGATTTGGAGGATTATATATAGTTTTTGTTTAACCATCCTTTTTCTTGATTTCTCTGTGTAGTTTAACTCCTACACACAAGTTTACACCCCAGACTTCTCCCAGCCTCCAGCTGAGAGTGCTGCTAACTTGCAGCTGTCTGTCTGGGACTGGGATTTACGCTACAGCAATGAGCAGATATTACAATTCCATAACCCTGGTTATGCCCCGGAACATTACCCAGATTCCTGGCTGCCTAGACAGCAGGTGAGGTGTCTGAACTTGCTGGGTTTTTTTTTTTTTTTTGGTCTCCCTTGTTTCCATGTATTAGTCTTTCTGTCTCATGCCCACATTTTATAGTTTCTCTAAAATCAACTTTAATCAGCTCTGAGCTCTAGTTGAAGCCTAAGGAAGACAGTAGATGAGTTCTGTCCCAGAGAGCAAACATTCTCAGGGGGCCTGTAGTTTCTGTAACTAGTACGAGTGGGTGGCAGCTAGAGACCTCCTTGGTGACCCAGACTAGGGAAACTGGGGTCATCTCATTTTATCAATTGCTGGCTGACATCCCTTTGCCTTATAGCCAAATCTCACAGTTCCTGGACCCCCAAATTCTGTGTGGCTCTTCTCTAGAGGGGCTCTAGCCCCCCTGAATCAGCTTTGTCCTTGGCGAGAAAATCCTTCTCTGCTGGCAGTGTCTTCTAGATGGCTCCCTCGACTTGCTATCTCCTCAGAAAGCCTGGCTGACCAGGAGTGGGGACTCCCCTCACATTGGGGAGCCTGCCCTTTACCTCCAGGTCTATTGCTGCCTGGATATTTGGGACCCCAGATCAGGCTCTGGAAACGCTGCTACCTGAGGGGAAGGCCTGAAGTCCAGGTAAGAAAATGGGAGTGGGAGAAGGGGCAGGAACACTGAACTAGACAGAGCTGCAAAAGCAGGCAGCAGGACGATTGGGATATGAGTACTGCTCCTGCTGTTCTCCACTAGAGCACTTCCGGGTGGCGGTGGTGGCAACAGGTGAGAAAACCTGCTTGTGGCTTAGATTCAGTGGAAGTTAGGGCATAGTTGGAAGGGGAAAGTACATTCAAGATACCAGAAGTAATGGACAGATAATAGAAGCAGAAAGCTAGAACTGCAGCAGTATTCCTTTCTACCCTTTGCCTCAACCTCAGATGGGGCTCTTGGCTCCCACAATTGCTGGCCTCCAGGATGAGCTATCCCAGATTCTGGAGTTATTAAAGAAATGGACGTCAAGAATATCTCCTGAAGATCATTACGACAAAAGAGATCCAAATACCGTTCTCCCCCAGTCCCGATGACCAGCGCGGTCACAGGCAGAACAGAGGATCTGGGGCGAGAAAGGGCCGATTGTAACTGCAGTTTTGCGTCATCTGGCTGCGCTGCCTGTTTTCACATTCCAGCTCTTCAACAAGCACATTTAATAGACTCAGTTTTCACAGCAGATGGCAGTGCTAACCTCCAGCTCTTGCGTTTTCTTAGGTTCCTAACATTTGTTACCTGTGATTTGAAGAATTAAGAAAAACTATCTGAAAGGTGATTGATACTTTTTTCTGTGCAATCTCATCTTTTGGATTATGCTGTTAAAATCATGAGATCAGCGATGCTGTTCATAATCCCAAAAAGATGGCCTACAGACCTCATTCTCACCCCTTCCCGCTGCAGCTGCCATGACTACAAGTTTCTATTTTTTCTCCCCGTATAGTTTTTTTTGTGGGAATGAGGTAGATACGGGAGACACTCTCTCTCCTACTCTTTTTTTGTAGTGGCATTTCCATTTAAGGAGTTCATTAAAGGGCAGTATTTCTACACTTTGCTGGCATTACTTATTGTGAATAATGGGGCCGGGGACAGAACAGAAAAGCACTCACCATATTTCTGCGCCAGAAATAAAGCAACTGAACAAGTACAGCGCTGCAGAATTCACATAAACTTTAAAAAGTTTCGTTCTTTTCCCCCTATATCTTTCACTTAGAGGTCGATGGGACAAGAGCACAGCAAAATATTCCTGCAGATCTGTTCTGGAGGTTGGGGCCGCGAGCTCCAATTCCAAACACCCCGAATCCTTGCTCAGGCTTGAAGCCTCAGCATCCCGCCCAGACGTCACTCCAGCTCAGACGCGGCTTAACCTACTCCTTGTAGGCAAAGAAAACATCTGGGGCCCACCCCAGCTAGGGCTGTGGTGTCTGGATAGACGACAGCCGAGTCCACAGGTTGGGCTTGGGGGCTTCCTCAGCACACCCTCTTCGGGTAGCAAAAGAAGGATCATTTAACTACAAATGTAGCATAAAGCCCTGTTCTTTTAGCTTTTGGATTTACACTTTGGGGTAGAGTGTAACATCTTAGGAAGACTTAAAGAGTTTCTGAATTTCTGTTCGACCGCACCGTCAGGAGCAGTAGGCCGGCCAAACCGATCCGCAGTAAGACGCTCCGTCTCAACGGCACCTAAAATGGCCGTGCCCACTTCCGGCTCCTCCCCCCACTACAGCCCCACCCACCCCACCTTCGCCCCGGAAGCAGAAGTAGTAACAGGTCAGCGGGCGGGACTACCGCTCGGCGACGGCGGGAGCTCCTTCGCCATGGCTGCGGGGCCGATATCCGAACGGAATCAAGGTAACTGAAAGGGACGAGCCCTGAAAGGACCCATAGGGACTGAGATGCCCTGATTAGCGCCAGCAGCGTTTCTATCAGCCAGAGAGACCGAGCCTTCGGCTGGAGCGAGGCCAGTTCCCGCAGTGTCAGGGGGCGGAGTGGTTGGGGGCAGGATGAGGCCTGTATGTGTGATGCTTCCAAAAAGAAAACAAGAGTAAGGAGAAACCCGGTGAGAATGACAAAATCCGTAGCAAAACGTAAGTTATATTTTTAGACGATTCTCTAGGTCTTAGGAAGTTTGTGTGCTTAATCTAACATTTTTGTTTTTTTCGGGTGGGGGGTTCACCTCTACCCCATCCTCACCCCTAATTACCCTCCCCTCCTGGATTCGGTATTCATGTTCCTATCATCCACTTTCCTGTTAATTCTCACGCTGCCCTGACTACCTTCTTTCCTTCTAGATGCTACTGTGTATGTGGGGGGCCTAGACGAGAAAGTTAGTGAACCACTGCTGTGGGAACTATTTCTGCAGGCTGGCCCAGTAGTTAACACCCATATGCCAAAGGACAGAGTTACAGGCCAGCACCAAGGTGAGTAAATTGGCAAGAAGTGATTTGTATATGTTCGGGACAAAACTCCTGAAAAGTCCTGACAGTATTCACAGCTGTTTTAGAATTGGCAACATAAAGGTTGCTTTTCTTCTGCTTTGATTCAGTTTTTGAAGGATTTGTCTTCAGATTCGTGTTCTTTGTGAGAGGGAGTTATGCCCTATTTTGAGTCTTTTCACCTGCGTCGTTAACCTTGTGTTTTTCTATGCCTTAGGCTATGGCTTTGTTGAATTTTTGAGTGAGGAAGATGCAGACTATGCTATTAAGATTATGAACATGATCAAACTCTATGGGAAGCCAATAAGAGTGAACAAAGCATCAGCCCACAACAAAAACCTGGATGTAGGGGCCAACATTTTCATTGGAAATCTGGATCCGGAGATTGATGAGAAGCTACTTTATGATACTTTTAGTGCTTTTGGGGTCATCCTACAAACACCCAAGATTATGAGGGACCCTGACACAGGCAACTCCAAAGGTTATGCTTTTATTAATTTTGCTTCGTTTGATGCTTCGGATGCAGCCATTGAGGCCATGAATGGGCAGTATCTCTGTAATCGCCCTATCACAGTGTCTTATGCCTTCAAGAAGGACTCTAAGGGTGAGCGCCATGGCTCAGCTGCCGAACGCCTTCTGGCAGCCCAGAACCCGCTCTCTCAGGCTGACCGTCCTCATCAGCTGTTTGCTGATGCACCACCTCCACCCTCTGCCCCCAATCCTGTGGTGTCATCTTTGGGATCTGGGCTTCCTCCACCAGGTAAAGCATTTGGTTCAAAATATCTTTGTCTTGAGGAGGGGAAGGGAAGGAAGAAGAAAAAAAACCCTGAAAGATGGGACATTGAGTCAATGATTGATGAGTAAGAGGACTAGAGTGAAATGGTGGTGAAGAAAGTTACTGTATTTTTTTCTGAGCTTGACCTTGTAGTTGCCTAACATTTGCTTTTGGCTTTAGAGTACTGGCAGGAGGATTAAAAACTCACCCTGCCTGGAGAGGCCAGATTGAGCCAGGTAGTTTTCAGTTTCAAGCCTTTCTGTCCTTATTAATATCAAATCTTCATTTCCTATGTAGGCATGCCACCTCCAGGCTCCTTCCCACCCCCAGTGCCACCTCCTGGAGCGCTCCCACCAGGAATACCACCAGCCATGCCCCCACCACCTATGCCTCCCGGGGCTGGAGGACATGGTCCCCCATCAGCAGGAACTCCAGGAGCTGGACATCCTGGTCATGGACATTCACATCCTCACCCCTTCCCACCAGCTGGGATGCCCCATCCAGGTAGGTGTTCTTTGCTGGGAAAGGGATTGACAAACTTGGTAGAGTTTCAGCCTACTCCCTTTCCTCCCAAGGATAACAAACCCAGGGCTATGGGAGCCTTGTTGGCTTCTTTGCTTTGAACAGTGTTTCACAAAAATAGTCCCCACATGCTTTAGTTTTTATACTTCCACACTATCTTTTTCTGAAGAATAGTCTATACTTGTTGTGTCCTTGATTTTTACTTTCATTATCTCATCTGGTTCCATTCCAGTGAGCCAGTTGCTAAATCTAGGGGACACTTCTGTTTTTTACCTGATTTAATTTCTGAAGTACCTGAAATTAGCCATATCTTCCTATTTGAAATTTTCTCTCCTTTTGCTTGTTTGCTTGTTTATTTATTTATTTTCCAGATTTGCTACCTTCTCTTTGACTCATTAGTCTCAGCTACCTTTGATGTATTTTTTCCTGCTTGTGCCTAGATTTTTTGCTTGGTTCTCTTTTTCAGTGTCTATTCAGTTTTAGTTATATAGATATTGACATGTCCTGGGTCTCCTTTTGTAGTACATGACAAGGTATATATGTGTATGTGTGTACATGTACTGGGGCTTGAACCCTGGGCCTGTGCATTGTCCCTTTTTACTTATTGAGACAGTCTCACCAAGTTACCCAAGCTGGACTAGAACTTGTGATCCTCCTATCTCAGCCTCTCTTGTAGCCCATGGTTATTAACAAGCCAGATGTATAATCCTGCTGCTTTTTGTGTGTGTGTGTGTGTGTGTGTGTGGTTTTGAGACAGGGTCTCGCTATGCAGTTGAGGCTGGCCTTGAGCTCACTTTTGTAGCCCAGGCTGGTCTCGAACTCGCACCAATCCTCCTGCCTCAGCCTCCCGAGTGCTGGGATTACAGGCATGAGCCACCACGCGTGGCTTTTCTTTTTTTTTTTGAATCCTGCTGCTTTAATCTTCCTTTTAAACCTGTTCTTCCTTTAATAGTCTTTCACTTTAGGC
>PVJA010022714.1:0-33917 GCA_004027025.1 Myocastor coypus | reverse complement strand
CCCTAAGTTCAATCCTTGGTACAAATACATATTGAGATGAAAATGTATTGGATGGCACCACTAGTAGATTAGATGTTGTAGAACGAATACTACTAAATGAATAAAAATAAATAAAAAATAAAATAAAACCCACTTTCTCTGAGTGTCTTCCCATTTCTTCTCTCTCCTACTCAACCATACATTTTTCCTTTTCTAGACTTATTTGAAAAATATGTGAAGTTTCCACTAGAAGAGTAAACTGTATGTTAAATTAGAACTTCTGAAATATATAGGAAAATACACCTTTCTTCTGAGAACTTCTCTATTTCATGGTGGAAGCAGTGTTCAAACTTCCCATTTTCTGTGGGCTAGACCATCTTGTTGCTCATCAATCTTGAACATAATTACAGACGTATACTCTTAGAGCCAAAGGATGTGTTTACTATGATAGCTTCTATTCTTCTTGGCCATAGTACTTCACATAATCTATAACAGCAAAAGTATATGAGTGATATTTTAGCCTTTCTTCTGACTCATAGGTCTGCCTAGGAGTATTTTTTTAAGTTTTACTCGCCTAATTTCTCTGCACAAACCATTAAGTCAAGAAAAAAATGGAGCAAAGTACTTCAAGTCTTGCAAGAAAACAAATTGCAGCCCAGACCGCTATACCCTGCAAAACTCTCTTTCAAGTTTAATACAGAACTGAAATACTTCCATGACAAAGAACAACTGAATAATTTCATGATGACCAACACAACCCTACATGGACTACTAAAAGATATTCTAGAGAGGGATCAAAATGACCACAACTCCAAGAAGGAGAATGAAAAGAAATCACCAAATAGGGAAACAACTGAACACAGGAGAAAAAGAGGTTATACAACAGCAGTCTTTCAATTATTCCTTAGTATACAGCAGCAGAATATGTCCATCAGCATATTCTACAAATGAACTTCTCCCGAACACCATGAATCATGATTGTGTCTCGTTCTACGGCGTGGATACCAAGGAAACAGCAGTAGCTCAGTCCCACAAGTGACACCTGGCCACCAGTAAGCATCATGGACACTTCCTATGTCCATGACATACTAGAACTTTGTGCGATACCCTATCCCCACACTGTTAGAAGTGCTGTTCATGTATTTGCCATTCCAGTATCTATGCTGTGTTTCATTCTTAGTAATTCTTGGACTGGGGAGATAGCTCAGTAGAATAAGCACCTGCCTGGCAAGCATGAAGTCCCCAGTACTGAAAAAAAACCAAAAAGTTCCTGAAATCCTTTGTCAAAATGTTTGCTCTGCTCTGCTAAAATAATGTAGTATAGGGTTATCATAAATTTAATCATCTTCCTTCACAGAAAATAAAAAAGAAACCACAAAATTCTTAATAATTCTTTACTATCGTGAAAACTTTTCTTAGTTGAATTGCTTTCAAATATTTAATTTTGAATTAATGCTTAATTAACTTCTGAATATCATTTAATATTAATTTTTCCTAGTATTAGAAACTTTAATAAGTATATTTCCACTTTCCATTGACTTTATATTGGTTCTTCCTTGTGTTTTACATACACACAACGCATCTTTTTTCTTTCAATCCTTTGAATTAATTAGTCTAGTTTCATACACACTTGCTCTTTTTTTCTGATGTAGAATAAGATGCTATTTAATTTTGTTCTACAATAGATAATTTTTTTCATATATATACTTCTTTCTTTCTTTTTGAGACAGGGTCTCACTGTGCAGTTGAGGCTGGCCTTGAGCTCACTTTTATAGCCCAGGCTGGTCTCGAACTCACACTGATCCTCCTGCCTCAGCCTCCCAAGTGCTGAGATTACAGGCGTGCGCCACCACGCCCAGCTTCATATATATGCCTTTTTTTTTTTTTTTTTCTTGTTTCAGAATCTTTGTTTATTCACTCGTTTTTATGGCTGGCTCAGCCTGCCCCGAGGGCAGGGCTGGCACAGCATATGGTGCCGGGGATCGAACCGCGGTCCCTGAAGCTGCCCAAGCTTTCCCAAGCAGACGCTTTAGACCACTGAGTCATCCTGCCAGGCCCCCATATATATGCTTTAATGATTGTTTTTCTTTACAATTAGCTTTGGACAATTTCATTTTTCTGTATCTTAGTAAGATTTTATTCAAATTTCTTGTACAAAAAGTTCATTTTTCTTGGAAACGTACTATAATTTCAACAAATCTTTAAAAAAAAAATGCAGGGGGAAAAAGTTTTACTTGCCTTTCTTAGCTCATTCTCTATAAAATTTAGTGATGCATTCCTCATAGATTATCATACTACAGGAAAGTCTGTATTTAATTAAATATAAACACTGTATGGCCAGTGGGATCCTAGGAGGGGCAATGGGAGAGTAAGAAAGAACTACGTATTGAAAGGAACACTGGGACTGGGAAGAGCTGACCTTACTGGAGAGGCAGCAACACCCCAACACCGTCTGCCTCTCCATACACTGCCACAGGGGGGAGAGAGGGCTTGTGACACAGCGTTTCATTGAGATTACCTACTGAAAGTGAAACATTTTCAGAGCTATCTGTGGTATAGTTAGCAGGTAGGAACACCAAGGCCCTACACTTGCTGACATGCTACTGACTAGGGGTCAACTTGTTTACCAGAGGCAGACCGTGTCTCGGGGACTGACTCTGCTCTGGTCTCAAAGACTTGTTCACATGGCTCACCTCGGGAGCTCCGTGTTCTCGGGTCTGGCCTTGCTTTACTCCCACATGTGTGGCTGGTGTCCGGCTCAGCTGCTCCCTACAGATCTGAAAATTGCCATCAGATTTTCATGAGAGCCACTGAAGTTCCTAAGACATCTACAAGAGTTTCTATTCTTCTGTGTGCCCATGCCATTCAAATGTTGAATAATACACAAGACAGTTTTTTTAAGATCAATATCACCCATTGACTGAATTCCATCTCCTTTTAAAGATGAACAAATACATGATAGATCCGTTTGATTTACAACTTAAAACATCAGTAAGTAACTTTCAATTCAAGAAGCTACTCTTACCTCTTAAGGAACATCTGGAGTGCCCGAATCTGCTGCTGCCTTTGTCTATTTCAGCACTTCCTTGATGACCATCACCCATGTTCTTTTTTTTTTTTTTGACATACTTCTTGGGGATAATTGTACCATCCTTCAATAAATATAAGCCAAACCCTGAACCTTCCCTTTTATAACGTATGTGTCCAGGATAGGTGTCAGGTTTGGACCAGCAAACTCTGATTGAAGGAAAGAATGAAGACCTGAGACACAGAAAGTCTTCATGGAAATGCCAGGAGATGTTCACTAGTAAGAAGTCCCAAGCTGAATTAAACTCCCAGTTTTCTTGAGAAACAAGTGTTGTATTCTGCTGAACACAAGTGTCTATTTTAGTTTAGAAAGGCATGATGGCAATTAGGATGAACTGCTAATTTCAAGTTCTCAGGATGGTCTTGCTTGTTTTACCAGCTTATCTCTACTTGAGCTTAGCAGAACCTCTTGTCTTCAAGATTTCCATCTCCTCAAGGTCAGCAGTCTTCTCCTTCACCCTGGGTCAACTTGAACAAGAGTTAACCCTTCCAGTGCTGCAAGGAGCTCCATATCTCTCCCTTCTTGTTTCTTTGAGCAGTGGATTAGTGAGCCAAATCTAATGTTATTTTGGTGTGTTAATACCTTTATGTTGACTTTATGGACTAGGCAGGAAAGAAAAAAATTATTAATAACAGGACAGTGATGGCTATTATTTTCTTTTTCTTTCTTTCTTTTTTTTGTCTTTTTGAGACAGGGTCTCACTAGCAGTTCAAGCTGGCCTTGAGCTCACTTTTGTAGCCCAGGCTGGTCTCGAACTCACGCCAATCCTCCTGCCTCAGCCTCCCAAGTGCTGGGATTACAGGCATGCACCACCACCCCCAGGAATGGCTATTATTTTCTAAAGAGAACCTGAGGTCTAAGTCTAACTAGATTAGGTTAGATTTTAAAGTTGTATATTATTCTGTCTGAATGTCCTAGTCTGTTGATTATGGTTATGCAGCATTTGTATATCAAAGGTAACATTTTCATTAGTGGTCCCTAGGGTTTTTTGGTCCTTTCTATGTATATTGGGCTTCATTTTAAAAATTGGGTACAACAGAAGTACGTTTTTAATGCCAATCACAGGCAAGGGAATTTTTCATGTTAAATGCAGCAAAGTGACCCCCAAGAAACTTAGTAGCTGTTTTTATAGGCTATAATTGGGGAAGCTTTTTTATGTATTTGGTACAGGGTCTCACTATGCAGCTTGGACTCGTAATGATCCTCTTGTTTCCAGCCTCCGCAGTGCTGGGATCACAGGCATGTACCACCACAACTGGTGTTGGTGGCTGGCTCAGCGTGCCCAAGGGTGGGGCCGGTGCTGCACATAATCTTGGGAATCAGGGGATCAAACTCAGTTTCCTGCGCTTGCCTAAGCTGGCTCTTAGCCCACTGAGCCATCTTGTTGGCCTTGTGGAAGCTTTTTTTTTTTTAATCAAGAGACTGTTGAATATTAAAGGATGTGATGACATTCAGAATGGCCTGGTTAATGTATTTATCAGCCCGCACAGATTGAGTTAAAGAAGCAATCACAGTAGCAGCTGTGGCCAGAACAACTATGGTAGCCACAGCAACGCTGACTGTGCCAGGAAAATTTCTTAGTGGGGCAGAGACCATGGAGGACCTGAACTGAGACATCCAGGGCATGGGACTCTTTTCAGGGATAGGTCAAATTGACAGATAAATATGCAGACATCTTTTGACATAGCATTGAGATATTAGAATTTCTAGACACCTGAGGCAAACAAGCATCATATGTACAGCCATGACAGGTGACTTTTTAGAGAGAATCTTGGAGGGAAATGTTAAGAGACACTTATAAAAGGACACAAGGATAGCTGGTGCACACTTTGGTATAGGAAGTACTGTTGTGACGAAAGTTCAATTTAGTTTGAAACTGTCCTGTTTAGATAATTGTCCTTGTCTCATCCACTCACCTGGAGTGGATAGAAGAATGTCTTAACTTCTAGATGGCAGTTTGTAGTGGGCTGTTATTTAAGAAGAGTCAAGGTGAAATAAATCACCTTTGTCCTAGATTATAGAATCATTACTGTAGACAGTAGGTTGTAAAAAAAAAAAAAAATAGAACTATAGGCTGGCGGTATAGCTCAGCAGATTAAGCCCTCGCTTAGGGAAGTGCAGGGGCCAGGGTTCGGTTCCTGGCCCCACCTGCTGCACTAGTCCTGCTCTAGAGCGCTGGACTCGGTGTGGTGGCACCCACCTGCAATCCCAGCACTTGGGAGGTACAAACAGGAGGATCACTATGAGTAGTGAGAACCTAAAAAGGAAAAAAAAAAGTATGTCAGAAAACATACAGTTATATTTATCATGAAGATAACCTCTTGGTCCCAAATCAATAATGGTTAGATTTTCCAGTTTGGTCTCACGGCTGATGGAGCCTCTACACAATTCTCAATTTACTTCCTAAATGTAGGTGCAAGTCTTTAATGACATGACAAAAGGGCAAGATGAGTCTGGACATATTTGTAGTAGTATTGCCACATTTGTGACTCTCCAAATTTAAGGGTTTGGGACACAAGGGCATGTGGAGCCGCACCTGTGCTTTAGGAGTTAACTGAGCGGATCAGCACTCAAGAAGATAGGAGGTTCTGTGGATCAATAAGCTATAGTGGTCCCAGTTTGTGACGTGCTGTCAGATGAGGACATAGGAGAGAGCTTTCTGCCTTCAACCCAGGAACTTACAATATCAAATACAGGAGAAGAGGAATCAGACCCAATCATTAGCTCGCGTACAATGGGGCTCCTGTATTGAAGTCCAGTAAGAGGCAGCTTGTTTCCAAAAGAGATTTCCCAACATTACTGCACAATCACCCAATGGCCACCATGGACAGAAAAGAGGATCTCCGGACTCTTACGTTATCTCGTGTGCTGAAGAACTTTATCAGCTCACTGAGTCAGTTTCTCCAAGTTTCCCAAGGTTACCCCAGGGGCCCACAGTGTCTTGGCCCACAAGAACAGAGGTTGGTCCTTCTTTTCTTCTCAGTAAAGACTCTACCTGTGAAAGATCATATTTCTTCATCCCAAGGTTCTATCAACCAAGCTAGCAGCCATATAGGTCCCTCCTATAACAACCCACAAGCAAACTGTTGAGCCTATGTCAAAAGAGGAACAGGGCCTTTCCAGAGCACTAAGGGAGCATCCTTCCCTAAGACAAAAGGGTGATTTGTTTGACTGGGCTTAGTAATCCAATGTCACTCTGTTCAGTTGTTGCCTGGACCATTAACATTTAAAAAATTAAAAGTTATCAGAGCCTTATGGAAATGCATTTGTGAAATTGGTTTTATGTCCTTCTAGGATTGCATATCTTCTAATTAAAATATTTTCTTTAGAGTTTTTATTACAGGAGTTGCTGGACAATAAGTTTCCTTAATTATTATTTATCTAAAAACACCACCCCTCCTTTATTGCTGAAAAATATTTTCAAATAAAGGGGCTTGGCAGGATAGCTCAGTGGTCTAAAGCACCTGCTTAGGAAAGCTTGGGCGGCTGCAGGGACCGCAGTTCGATCCTCGGCACCACATGCTGCGCCAGCCCTGCCCTCAGGGCAGGCTGAACCAGCCACAAAAATAAATAAACAAACAAACAAAAGTTCTGAAACAAGAAAGAATAAAAATAAATAAAATTCTTTAAAAAATAAATAAATAAATAAATAAATAAATATTTTCTCTCAGTATATAGGAGACAAAATTTTGCCATCTCCCCAAAGATATCCATATCCTAATGCTTGGAATCTGTGAGTGAACTATGTTATACATAGTTCACTATGTATAACATATGTATAACTATGTATAACTATGTTATACATAGTTCACTATGTATAACACTTTGTATAACTATGTTATACAAAGATTTTTACATGTGATTAATGCTATTGACTTTAAAAATGGGAGGGAAACCTTGTCTTAGTTATTGTTCTGTGGTTGCTGAAACAAATACCGGACACATAAGCTTAGGGGAGGAAAGGTTTATTTAGCTCATGGTTACTGGAGGTTTCATTATTTAAAGCAGCCCGAATTACATAGCAAGACCTCAAGACTATGCTGCTGTGTCCAGGATGATACGCTCCATACCTCCAAGAGACTGCCACCTGGGGTGGAGGAGGGGAGGAAGAGCCTCTGACAGTGTGTGCTGTCAGTTTAATGGTTCGTGCCTCTCTTCACCATGCTTCTCAAGCCCCATCCTGGTCCTTTGACCCTGCCCCTCTAGCCTCATGTTTGACAGCCCCATGATCTACAAGAGGCTTGGAGTGAGAACTAGATACAAACCGTAACAAACCTGGAGTGTCCACATCAATGCAGTGTAACTGTATAAGCCTTGAAAAGCAAAGAACGTTCTTTGCCTTCCATTAGTGAAATATAGCAAAAGAGGCATAATAGAATTTTAGAAAAGGAAAAGTCCAAAAGATTCTAATCTTGAGAAGAATATGAGATGCTATCACTGACCCTAAGATAGAAGGACCTAGGTATAAGGACCAGAGAGAGACCTCTAGGATCTGAGAGCTTCATCCAGCTTGACAACCAGCAAAGGGACAGTTTTAGTTCTGCTGCTGCATGGAAGTTATCAGCCTAACAACCTCAGTGTGCTTGGACATGGGTCCTTCCCAGCACCTCCTGGTAATAACCAAGAGGTAACAGCCTGATTTCACCTTTGTGAAACTCAGAGCAGGGAAACTAAGTGAGCTCACCAGGTAGCAGAACATCTTTGTGGGGTTTTTTGTTTTGTTTTGTTTTTTGTTTGTTTGTTTTGTTTGTTTTGTTTTTGGTTGTTTTGTTTTTGTGGGACCGGGGTTTGAACTCACGACCTTGCACTTGCCATGCAGGCACTTGTGCCACGGAGCTATCTCCCCAGCCCCTGTGTTGTTGTAAGCTGATAAATTTATGTTATTGTGAGAGCAAAAAACACTGGACACTACATTTGCAATGTCATCTAGCTTTTATCGCCTCCATTTTTCCTTGAGAAACCAAGGCTTCTTCAGATTGTTTCTTCTAAAGTAATCTCTTCCTCTCTGTCTAATTCAAGATCTTGCATTCATTATTTTGCACTTCAATTTTTATGCCCACAAGTAGTTACCTTTTTACTTATTCTTCTGGAAAATCATGATAGCTTCTGAATGTAGGAATGATGTACTTCAACAGTGTTGGGAATTGTTGGTCCTATAGTTCTGTTTGCCTTGTCCTGAATGCAACCTATGTTGAACCTACTGACTGCATTTAGTTTTTCTGGACCTCTCTCCACATTCACTGATGCATATTTCTTTACATTATGCCCTCCAGTTCTTCAATTTCCTATTCAGCTATTTCTAATTTGCTTTGATAATCTATTGAAATATCCTTTAGATTATTTTACTTTAAATTCATTGTGGCTACTCTATTACTTCTATGTTAAATCTATGCAGTCACTCTTAATAATCTCACCCCTCTCAAAAATTTTGAATTCCTCTTTTACTGCTCAAAAATTGATATTGTTATTTATGCTATGTATATGATGATTTAGATATCTGTATTCTATATGGGTCTAGTTCTTCTAATTTCTTCTTTCATCTCTTTCTCAGAGGCTTTAGTTCCTTTTGTTTCAGAAGAATATTTTTAACTGAGTATATATGTCTTGGAACTTTGTGGAAATGATTTGATTCCTTTGAAACTGTTTTTTCCACAGAGAATCGTAATTTCATCTGATTAAAGTACTACTTTAATTAAAACTTCTTGGCCTGGAGGTTCTTTTAAATCACTTTGATACTGTGAATTCAGGCTGAAAACTCCTGTGAAGGCCATCTTGTAAAACAAATTTCCCTCTCTGTCAGTGCTGAGAATCAAAACAAGCAGTTTTTCTCTCAGCTCTCTGGGTCAGATTCTTGGATCTGTTTCTACTTATCCTTAAAGTGAAGATACAATCCTTTAGAGTTCCAAACTATGTTTGTTCCTTTATTTTAGACTATTCATCCAGCAGGGCTTGCACTTGGTTTTAACTCAATAGTAGTGTGGGGAACCCTGAAAAGCACAGCTTTTTTAAAATCTGGTTTAGCAAATGGCCTCATGGTAGGAGCCTTCCTCTTGGAGTTCCACTTCCACTTGCTTTGCAATGGCAAGCAGAGACCCAGAAATGTGTCAGATTTGGAGGCAGATTTATTTATCACCCAACAGTCACTGATGAGGAATCAATTATCCTTCAAAGTGTCAGGCCTTGAAGATTCAGGAAGGGAGATTTTTATGAGGTTTCAAGCAAGTAACAGAGTACTTGGCTGTCTTTGACTGGTTCTTACGATGGGTATTACAGTGCCCAGCCATTGCTAGGAGACTGTAGTAACAGGAACTGTAACAGGAACTACTTCCTGGGCAACTAAGAAACTGAAATACACTGGCTGTGAGCTATTTTCTGTTACATCTTCATGCCTTGTTATACCCTTGCTAACTCAGTGATGCCTTTAATAAGATGCTTTCTAGCTGGGGAGATAGCTCAGTGGAATAAGTTCTTGCCTGGCAAGCAGAAGAGCCTGAGTTCAATCCCCAGAACCTGGGGCGGGGGGATGTTTTCTATAATTTGTTCACTGTTCTGCACTGTTTTCAATCAGAATGAATCACTATATCCTATATCATTCATACTTTTGTAATGAGACTGCATGAAACCATGCCCCTCTGCAAGACAAATTCTCTACTGGGAGGCCAAGCTACCACTTACTTCTTTCTTTTTTGTGTACCTGATGAAGAACAAGGACCCACAATGGTGAAACCATGTGCTCCACTCCACTAACTAGACAGGTTACTTATCTGCTTAAGTCTGGCTAGTTCTACCCATCCCCTGAGCCTCAAACCCATTGTTCTAAGTATACAAAATATTCCGCATGCCTGCTCTGCAGTTCTAAATCTTCCTTGTCCACCCTTCTGAGATCAGTCCAGCCTTGTTCTCAGGACTCCATAGTAGTAAAGAAGTGGGTTAGAAAATGTCGCTGACTGCACTTAACTTTTACTTGGCCATTCCTTTATGGAATCTCGCTCCACTTTCTCGTTAGTTTCCCCACTTCTCCCAGCAGTCCTTGTTAAAAACGCTGCGAAGGGCTGGGCGTGGTGGCTCACACTTATAATCCCAGCACTTGGGAGGCTGAGGCAGGAGGATTGGTGTGAGTTCGAGACCAGCCTGGGCTACAAAAGTGAGCTCAAGGCCAGCCTCAACTGCATAGCGAGACCCTGTCTCAAAAAGACAATAAATAAATAAATAAATAAATAAATAAACAAACAAATAAATAAAAATAACTAAAAACGCTGTGAAGTTCCACATCCTGCCTGCACTGGAACCAAGAGCTAACAGTCTCAGTGTCCAGAATGCAGCGAGTAGTAAGAAAGGAAGTTCACACTTCAGAATCAAAAACATCATATTTTGTATCCCAGATCTTCATGTGTGAGAAACTATTTAAATTCACTAGCCTCCATTTCTTCATCTATGAATATTTGCTTTTCTGGTTGCTGTAAGTATTGGCAATGATATATATTATATGTCTAATTCAAAATAGGTGTTCTGGGTTTCTAGTGCCTGGAACAGCAAAGACAAAGTGCACGATGTTTATGTGGCCAAGATCGTGTTACTACGGACCTTTAAGACTGAATTTGAGCTATTACTGAAAAGGAATGAAAAAAAAGAAGAACCTGTGCTATAACACATCAGCTCTGATCTAAGAAAGCATTACCAATTATATAAGGCTAGAGACAAAAGCAAATGAAGGGTATAGAAGGACTTGAACTAAAACACTAAAACTCTCGATAGCACAGACTACAGTATAGAACAGGACTAGACAAACAATTCCACAGAGACAAATGGTCCAAGCACCTTTTTTTTCACACTTCCCTCCCTTCACTCCTGGTAGAGAGGAATAATTAATAATGATGATAAATAAAGACAACAACAGGAGCTCAATTTGAGACAGTTCTAAGCTCTTAATGTGTACTTGCCCCTTTACTAGACTGCCCCCACAGTGTACGCATCCTTCCTTTCTCTTATCAAACTTCTCACCGACAGAGTAGGATGACACAATAATCAGAGCTGATTCTACTTTTTTTTTTTTTTTTTTTTTTTTTCTGGACTGGGGTCTGAACTCATGACCTTGCACTTGCCAGGCAGGCACTTGTGCCACAGAGCTATCTCCCCATCCTTTTAAAAATTTTTAACTTTATTTATTCACGTTATGGCCAGCTCAGCCTGCCCTGGGGGTGGGGCTGGCTCAGCATGTGGTGCCAGGGATTGAACTGTGGTGGCTGTAGTCGCCTAAGCTTTCCTAAACAGGCGCTTTAGACCACTGAGCTATCTCACCTGCCCCAATCAGAGCTGATATATGCAATGAAATCTAATTTTCATTTTGGTCCAGAAACTTCTGGGTTTAGGCCTTAGCCTAGTGGGGCATTGGTGGAGGCACTATGTGTCTAGCGTCTTTATATGACCATTTGTTATTAAAAGCTTTTAGATATAATTTAATTCATAGTGGATTCATAATTCATTCAGAGTATATTCATATACGAAATACTCCCAAAGCGGTTTGCTCCTTCCTCTGTCAGAGATACTCTCCTCTACCACATCCTTATGTACTCTGTTCCAGGAGTGGATACCCAGTGCACATAAGTGAGAGCAATTCTCTACTCTTCTATTCTCATTTCTCTGTTCCCAGAGAAATAAGCCTATCCCCATTGATCCTGCGCTATATAACATCAGTGTAACCAATAGCCAGGCATGGAATGAAATAACAAAAGTAATAACATACTTTAGCATTTTGTGCTGCATCAAGTATCTTGCTTTTGTACCTAGCTCTGCGCTAGCACGCCATGTACCGCGTGTAACTCTCACAACAACCACGTGACTCTGTGTCTTCCTCACTTTGTAGATAAGCCACCAATATGATACGTAATAGTCTTAGGTTAAGTAGAAAGTGGTTGATTGGAGCGTGTATCCAAATTTAGATGGCTTCTCTACTTGCATTCTGTGTGTGATACCAAAAAAAGACATTCCATACACATTTATAAGATGAATACATTAGATCATACATTTCATCATGAAAGTGCTTCTCAAGTGCACTCTACTGTTGTTTTTTAAAACACCCAGGCAAGATCCGTGCAGGTGGAAGCACCCAAGTGACATTAGCAGTCATTTTCCTGTGTCCAGGGAAGGCAGAGCTGGTAGGAAACTTGTCTGTGACATCTACCAGAGCAGAAGCTAAGTAGGCTCAGCGGCGCAGGAATTTACTGCTCTTCAGTCAGGCCAGGATAGATGCATCCCTCTCCACTGCCCACTGGCATTGAATCCATGCCCATGCTGACCATAAAACCAAAGCAACATCTATTTGGCCTTCACCTTCTGCCCAGCGACCATGCTGGCTTCGTGCCTCTTGACTCTCACGTCAGAGTACAAAGAGTCGGCACAAGAGTTGCCACCGGGGTTATAAACACTTCCAGTTGCTTAGGTTTATAATGGAGACCTTGGCTGTAACTTGTTTCCACCAAGACATGATGAGCAGCTGCACATGCTGTGATACAAGGGGAAGAGGCCAGCCTTTGCAGGCACCTAAAATGATGCTTCTTTGGAGCTCTCTGGAGAAACATATCCAACCTCTTTGAGACAAAGCTTATCTATCATATGTGAAAGGACATGATAATGCCTGTGAGAGTGAAATACAAGGGTGAAGATAAACTGCCTAGAACTTCAGTAAATGCCGAATGAGATCTGACTTTCATCTAACAACAGACAAATGAGAATGAAAATTCTTGAAATCCTATTTCAACTCAAAGCATGAGATTATTATTTCTGTTGGAAGACTCTAAGTTAAAGGTATGCAAATATCATTATTTTGGTTATGAACAATTATTCCTTTTAAGGAAAAAATGTAATTCCATTGTTATCTATAGAACTCGTTTTTGATGTTTATACCATAATGGAATATTTCAAAAAATTTTTAAATTAATCTCACCCTTCACAAGATATTTTCCATCAAACCAACTATACAGTCTCTTGTTTTTATTATGCAATGATATAGCTTAATGATCTTCTCAGCATTTTTTTAAAAATTGTTATTATATTTTAAGTTATATAGTACATGGTACATATCTATATTACATCTTGATCATTTTTGATGAGCAGATATCCACATGTCCCAAGTTACCAGGAAACTGCTCTTAGCTATCTGGCTGGCTGCCACTGGCTCTTTGCTTCATATTTACCTCTTTACAGATTCCTGATGAATCCAGAGAACCAGATATGATGAGAATTTGGTTTAGGAAAGATATTTATTAATACAGAGTCTCACTATGCAGCTCAGACTCAGTGGTCCTCCTGTTTTCAGCCTCCCCAGCACTGGGATTACAGGCATGCACCACAGGTGTATGCCCCCACTCCCAGAGGCTGACTCAAGAGTACCTAGGGGTGGGGCCAGCACACTAGGTGACACCAGGGATCCAACCCTGGTTAGTCTGCTGGGCTATTTCACCAGCCCAAATAAACAAATTGCTGTTGTTGTTCTTGTCATTATTTGTTTTGTTTTTGGTGGCACTGGGGATTGAACTCAGGGCTTTGTGTATGTTAGGCAAACAATCTACCACTGAGCTACATCCCCATCCCTCTAGAAAGATATTTAGACAATGAACTTGTATCTAAGGCCCAGAGGGCCAGGAAATGACAAGATTTTCTTTTCTCTTACACAAAGGGCAAAGCAATTGCTGAGTGGGCCCTGAAAACAAGGACTTTGTTTTGTGTGGTTGCCACATGGTCCCTTCCTCTTTCTTTGGAATTCGACAAGCAAATTGGCATTTGTGTTGCTGAAACTGTCATAGGATAGTGATTGTTAATTATACCCTAGATGTCCTTCTGCATTCTGTCATGGATGTATTATGCTAAATGCAAGCAAGAGATTTCAAATTTGATTTCAAGTTACACATCTCAGCACACTGCCAAACCCTCCCCAGGTCAGAGAAATTCCAAGAGGGCTGTGGAGAGTTTTGCTCCAGGGTCCCTGGATCCAGCTTAGGCCAGGAAGTATTCAAAGGGTCCAGCAGATGTCAGTATGAATTCCTGAGTTTTTGAGATTGAGCATTAACTTCAAATTACATCGCTCGCCGCCCTGGAGAGCTGTCTCTGAATAGGAAACCGTATGAGCGTCAACTTCAGAGACTGTATTTTCTGTAAAGGTCTACTTTTCTAATTGGTAAACCTCTGACAAACTCCAGTGCTCCCTGTCAAAGTCAAGGCTGTATGGATGATACAGCTTCAATTATAAGAAACTTCAAGGGGTGAGACAAGTGAACAAGGTGGCTATTTCTAAAAATAGATCTGTCCTCTCGCTCTTTTTGGCTTCCACTGCATAGCCAGTCTGGATCGGTTCTCAGCATCTTCTTCAGTTTGCACCGGCTTCCTTCTTGAGCCAGAGACAGGCAGGGCTTTAGGTTGGTCACAGCTTTAGATTCGGCAGGTAATGAAGAGCCACTGTGGTCTTAGGAGTTCCGCATGTCTTTATAAAACACCCTCCTCTTAGGGGATGTTTTATATATTAAGAAAAGTACGTTTTGTAGATAAATGAATGCAACTAGAGACTATACAGGTACGTGAAATAAATCAGATCAGCATGTGCAAGCATCATATTATCTCACTAGTGGGAGACCCTGAAAGAAAAAGTAAAGTTAGAAAGGTATACTAGATACTGTGAAAGGGAAAGAACTTGTCCCATGGGAAGGAAAAGCTGGGATGAGGAAAAGAAAAAGATACATTTATGCATATATGCAGGACAGTTAGGATCATTGTATTGCCAACTTCTGCTGGTCTTCTAAAAGGAGAAGTTAATGTTTAATTTTTTTATTATTTTTCCTTTTGAATCCTTAAAACTTTTTTGTTATTTTTAATCTTATTTATTTATTTATTTATTTATTTATTTATTTGGTACAGGGTCTCTCTATGCAGCTCAGACTTATGGTGATCCTGCTATCTCAGCCTCTCTGGCACTGGAATTACAGACATGTACCACCATGCCTAGTTCTAGTGGACAGCACAGCATAATTGGGGTTCCAGGGCCTGCATGGCATGCGGTACTGGGGATCAAAACTTTGTCCTTATGCTGTCAGGCAGGTGCTTGGGCTACCAAGATATCTCCTCAGCCTGTTTTGTTTTGTTTTTTCCATAAAGCAATCTTTCAAGTTTACATCTGGTAACCTAAGTAATTTGAAGACCATATCATGCAACGCAGCAAGCACTGTCAAATCCCTATTACTTTGTTTAGTGAAATTTTGTTTTGTTTCAAATGCTGCTTTTTTCTATCACTATTTTATATTCTTTAAAAAGGAAAAAAAAAGAGTAAGAAAAATAAAAGTATGGAATCTAATATAATAAATACCCAGATATTTAAAAGCTGGTGATGACATTTTGCCATATATGCTGCAAATGTTCTATTATTAATGAAATGAAAGCGTCGTATACCTCAATCTTTCCAGGCTGGGCCAGGCACGGATCTGCGCCAAGGCTGTGTGCATGGCTCTTCCACACCCCGCTGGAACACACGGAAGACCTCCAATTTATAGAGGGGATGGAATAAGAACTAGAAAACATTGATGCATAAATTTAGCAGAACCCTAACCCAGAGACATCAGACTACTGAATCTTCTTTGTTATGAAGCCTGGGGTGGCAGTTTATACTTTCATCATGAAGAAGTTCAGAGAAATGATTGATCTCTAAAAGAAATAAACCCCAACCTTTTTGATACATTTTACCCTATAGGTTGCGCTATTTCCTTCCCTCTTTCCCTGGGGTTAGATATTACCTTGAAGTTATCTGTATATCCATTTCTTAGCATTGCCACAGTACAGTACCACACACAGAGCAGTTCAAATAAGAAAAATTTATTGTTGTGAGGTTCTAGAGCAGGAGGCCAAGAGGTGACAGCACCGTGCTTGCCCCAAAGGTTCTGAGGACATATCCTTTCCCTGCCCACCTCCTAGATTCTGGTTGTTCTTTGGTGGCTTGGTCTAAAAACTCCAACTTTATATAATATTCTCTAAGTCTGAGGATGTGTCCAAAGATTCTTTTTAAAAATCAAAAATAAAAACATCAGTGCTATGGATTAGGGCACATCGTACAGCAGTATAACCTCAGATTAAGTAATTATGTCTGTCATGAGCCAGTTGCCAAATAAGTTCACATCTGAGGAGGCGGGGTTTGTACTTCACATATTAATTTTAGGGAGACAAGTCCAACCCATAGCATCACCATCTATGAATATTTTTTCTACGTATTATTTTGCCATCAATGTATCATTGAAAATTCTGGGCTAACCATGTAAGTAAAATGACAAGATTCTTATTTCTGTATAATGCCAAGATTTGAAAATGGAACAATATCCCCTTACAGAATTTTCCATGGATTTTTACTTAGACTTCACGGTTTCCTCTGAGAGTCACATGTGTGTGTGAACACATGTACACACACACACACACACACACACACACACACACACACATTCATGATAAATGTCCTCCAATTTCTGCTTCCATCAATCATGTGAAATTCTCAAGATTGTATAAGAAATGTGAACAAAAATCACAGCAAAGCGGATTCTAAGACTGTGGACATAACTAAAATTTATGTTAAAAAATCATTATGCATCTCTAACAAGGAATTTGGAAGTACTTATTCTCAAAGGCTGTCAGTAGTTTAAAGAAATGCAGTTCATATGGTATAATGTCCGCTCTGACTTGTCTTCAATGCTATCCTCTGAAACTAGAAAAGGGCGTAGCCATTTTAGCAATTTTTCTTAGTTTGTCCAGTAACTACACACAGTTTCTATTTTCGCTGAGTTTTATGCTGTTCTCTGTGCATTTGTTAATTAATTAAAATGGATTTTTTTTTCAAGCAAAGAGAACATTTGAAATTTGCTGGAGAGTTAAGATCACACACTGTGCTTATATGTCCACAAATCCAACAGAATGTACAAAGTGGAATGATCGCAAGCGTTGGTCAAATCTTGTCTCCTATTACTAGTTATGTGATCTTGAGCAAGACAACGTTTCTCTGAACCCCAGGTACCTTATTAATAAAAGAGGACCAGTAATAACTGCTGTGCAGGGTTGGCTTAGGACTCTAGCAAGGTAGCACACCACAGTGGCAGGTGCTGAAGCACAGCTGCTATGCTGGCGTTTGATCTTCTTTCTAGGATCAAAGTCTCGGCTCTTCTACTTAATTGCTCTGTAATTTTAGGCATGTATCTTTATTCATGCATGCGGGATATAGGTGGGCTCTAAAACCCTTGCAGGATGAAGTCTCTGTTTCTAACATGGCTTTAGTTTGAGGCACTGCCCAGTATAACCAGGCAACCTAAACAGATTCAAAAACTGAATCAGACAGATTTGACTGTCGCCATGGTCACAGAGCTCTTCCCTTGAGGCACCACTCGAGGCAGTAACACATTTAATTTTCACAGCAAGTCAGGATTAAGATACTGTCCTTGTCCCTTCTTACAGATGAGGCAACTGAGGCACGGTGAGTTACACATCTTGCTGGAGGCCACATGGTAAGCAGAAGGACTCCAGTCAAGGTAACCTGTAGGTCTAACAACCACATGTTCCAGCTGTTCTGAGGTGACTGGCCTGCGCAAAACACACTAATCACACTGTCATCTAGAACCAAACATCATTCCAGAACTTGTTCGCCTTTTTCTCCCTTAAGCCTCCTGCAGCTCTTTGTGATATGTTTTCTGGAAACTGATGGCTCTGTAAAGAAGACACCTCATGGACCACATGGCACTAAGTTCAACCTTTGTTCCTCATGGCTTCTGGAGTCAGACAGATGTGGGCTTGATCTGCACATCAGCATTAACTATTTGATAGTGGCAGTGCCATTTAGTTGGTACACACCTCAATTTTCCTATCTGCAATAGAGAGTAGAAATGGGAATATTATCAAGAGCCCCTGACTCACACTTGAAAATGAGAGGGAAGACAGGGTAAAAAGTGAGAATAAGAAATAACACGGGGTAGAATGACTGCGCCCTGGTGGCATTCAGTAATTAGGATCAGTATTAGTTCTATTGTTTGGCACAGATTTTCAACAAAGACACTCAGCTAAGGACTAGTTGCTTTGACTGTCCCTTGCACTGAGTTGTCAGAATGAGGTTCTATATGTTTGTAGATCCAATGGTTTACACTCCCTTGTATGGGCCTGGTATGTGCTCCTTGTACATCTTAATTCCCTTTTTCACCCCAATTCTCGCCTCTCCCAGTCCACTCCCTTCAACTCCCAATCGCCTTCCCATCTGAGAGAGATCTCCCTTACTTTCTCTTGCCTTTCATTTTCTTCTTTATAATTAGGATTTCTCATGTGAGAAGCAACCAAGCGATATTTAAGCTCACAAGTCTGGTTTATTTCCCGTCACATTAGCGTATCAGGGTGCATCCATTTCTGTACAAATCACTCAGGTTAATCTTCCTTCATGGGTGGCTGGGTCTCTGTTGTGGGGGTCTCTGTTAAGTTCTACCAAGGGCACCCCAGACGCTCAGAAGCTGTTTACCCAGATGGCCAAACTAGTAGTCCATGCTCCAAGGCTACTTTAAAAATGCTGAGATTGGGAGTGTCTCACCAGTGGAGGAAAATTCATGTTATCCTGCTGGGAGTTGCAGGTGGGAGACACTTTCCTTTTTTAAAAAAAATTTATTAATTTTAATGAGAAATAAATAACAATGATATACTTTCAAAACAGGTCAGTAGGACAGCCACAATAATTAATACAATGCATATTATTGTCTTCATTGTTGTTATTCAGAGTACAAGAAGCAGATATGATAACTTTTCTAAACATTATTAATACAAATATTCCTTTTCATTGAACTAAGAGAAAGTAGTTGTATATAGTCTATAATAGTACTGGGTTATCAGCAGAGCTGACAATGTCAGAAGCTGTTGACTTGAACCTTTTACAGTTCAGCATATTAATATGGCTTTACTTTTAATACCTGTGGTTAAACTTTTCTGCTGGATGGTTAAGACCACGTTAAAGCAAGACCTATATTACTAAAAATTTAACTTTTGTATCTGGCAAGGTCAGTCAAATCCCCTCAGGATTTACCCTGAAATGTGTACAGTGTTTTGTAGATCTTTTGCCAGTGTCAGCCATCTGAATGAGTCACGGCCATTGCTTGACCAATTTGCTCTCTGTAAAAGCCTGAGAGAGTGTTTTCTCTCTAGGCGACTCTCCTTAGGCACACTGTGCATCACTGATACCGATGCATTAGACTATAAACAGTGAAGGGGGCTTAAACGTCAATCTTCACACGTCAGGAGTGACCAAAGTGGACCACAAGGACAAGTGAGAACAAATCACACCAAATAGCTACATCACTACGTTTAAGCCTCAACCTTGCTTCACTCCTGTGGCCAGTGGCCAAAATAGACACGAAAAATTATGATGAGAAGTTAGGTCAAAGAATCAGGGATTTAAAGTAGAAAGTGAATTCACCAACAAGATGCACAGACTGCTTGTATTTGCATTGTTTTTAATGGAACCGGGGGGGGGGATCTATTTTAAAAACGTAAACCAGTTTACCTCTAACTTTTTAATCTGACAAGGTGAATATTTTAAGTTAAAGACACATCTTTATAACCTTAAACAAAAGATTGATATTATCCTTTTGCTCCACTTTTAAAGATTCTATTTCAGATTTCCATCTTTCTAAATAGCCTTATTTAAAAAAAAAAAAAAATGACTGCTCTAATCTCACCCTGAGTTTTCCACTCGATGACCAGCATCCTCTTTTCCTCTTGCTCCTCTTGCTGTGCTTATTAACCCGGTTTCCTTTGTGTGTGACGCCTTCTGTGCTGGCTGTGAATTGCTACAGTAGGGGTTACAAAGAGACATTGTTAGAGGGCCAGTAATTATGATGAGGTTTAACACAGGCACAGATGGGGTGTGGCAACGCTGCAGATCCTCCGAGGACAAGATCCTCTCACAGAAAACCTTACAAAGGGAGCTTAGATGCTCTCCTTTGTGCCCAAGTCCTTTGAGTATGCTCTCCGTTCCCTCAGTCTTAGATCTTCCCTTCCCATTCATTCTTTATCACAACTTCAATGAGAAAAATCAAACTTATATGCCTATGGCTAGTTATTTTTACCCCAAGCATGAAAACCTAAGAGGCTATGGAATATTGTCGTTATGCAAAATGTTGAGTTTTTCTTTCCTACAGTATGTTTTCTTTAGCTTCTCTTTCAATCTCTTTTCCACTGAAGTCAGAATTTGGTGATCATTGTCTTCTCTTATTAAGCATTATCCTAGCACAAGAAATCACCGGTGACTCTGTTCCACCAAAACTGGGAACTGGCAGAGTTGGAGACAGGGTAGGGGGAGACGAGCGAGACAGGGTGTTTTCAGTTCTAGATGCTTCATTTTGATAGGAGCAGTGAGCAAGTTGGTGAATGGGGGCTTAAGGAGAGTGGTGCGCCCACCCAGCTCCTCACACTCCGTCCTGCTCTCTCCTCGCAGGCCTAATTGCATCACTCTGCCTCTCTCAGCGGAAGGCCAGCCCATCAGAGGAACTGGTGGGAGACCAGAAAGCGCGAAGAGAGTTGTTGTCCAAGGATTCCCGTCCTGCGATCTCCCTGGCCCTCGCTGATTCCCTGTAGTTCCCACCACTGCCCATCTGCCATGACCCCAGCTCTCACATGGACTTTGGTGACACTGACATTTCACTTAATTCTTCTGTCCAAGGTTGGAAAGGGCCTGCTACTGCCTGTAATCTCTGCTTTTAGTCTCACAGTCCCTCCATATGTCCTTTGAACTCTGCCTAGAGTTTTAACCCAGTCTTTTACTAAAACATTGATATTTGTTTTTTTGTTTTTGTTTTTTTTGGTGGGACCGGGGTTCAAACTCACGACCTTGCACTTGCCAGGCAGGCACTTGTGCCACGGAGCTATCTCCCCAGCCCCTAAAACATTGATATTTGAAACATCTGTGTTAAATTTTTTTAACCAAGATCTGTCATACCCCAAACTAGTATCACAACGTAGAAATTTTTCACATAAATTTTACCCCCGAAACTACTCTTCTCTTTTCTTCCGTCCCAGTTCTGTTACTGCTGAGCAACTGATACTGACATACTACCGTCCGAAGAGACTGGGGTTGGTCTCATACCGTATGCTTCCTGGAAAATCTCTTGCTCCTCAACACAGGTCCCAATGTCTTCAACTACGTCTTAGTTACTCCTCTCTAGTTGCTGGGACAAATACCTGACACCCAAAATGAAGGAAGGAAAGGTTTATTTAGCTCAGAGTTGCTGGAGGTTTCAGTCCATATTCACCTGGCTCCACAGACAAGAGGCACATGGCAGAAAACAACCTTTCATAGTGGGCACAGAAGTCCTCAGTCAGGATGCACAGTTTACCATGTACTCCTGACCTCAACTCCACTGTCTCATGGAGAGACATTTCCTTCTCTATCAAGGAGGATACATAGGGCAATAGAAAGCACATGTTCAGGGCTCAGGAGATAGCTCAGTGGCATAAGATCCTGCCTGGCTAGTGCAAGGTCCTGAGTTTGTACCCCTGGTCCTGCAATAAATAAATAAATAAATAAATAAGTCCAGTACATTTTAGTGTCATAAAAATGTTTTCTGTCATAATCATCTTTATTAGGGCAGGTGCTCAGCGGACTCAGCACCTGCTTTGCAAGTGCTGGGACCAGGGTTTGATCCCTGGTCCCACACATCACACCAGCCCAGTCCCCAGAGCATGCTGAGCTGGCCACCAAGTCCAGACATGGTGGCGCATGCCTGTAATTCCAGTGCTGGGGAGACTGAAAACAGGAGGATCACTGAGTGCAATCTGCATAGTGAAGCTTGTTACAAAATACCTATAAAGAAAAAGAAGAAGAAGAAGAAGAAGAAGAAGAAGAATCACCTTTATTATTTTAGGCCCTAGGCATCTCTTTTCTCTATAAGATTTCAAAGCAAAGACTTTGGTAAGAGATGTTCCCAAGTTCAGGCCCTAACATTACTTATTAACAAATGGCTTAGGGCAAGTGATTCAATGACATGATCATATATATTAATATATGTGATTCTACCAATTAATAATCATGTGATTACAACAAGGAAAAATGAGATAATACATGTTAGATGCTTAGCTCAGACTCTGATACATTAAGTTAACTCATTTAGGCCAGTAACTGGAAATTCAAGAAATGAGTCTTGAGTTGTACAAGATCATTTCGCAGCATCACAGCAGCAGAGCTTGCAGAAGGAGTCTCAGATTTTAGTGATACCTTCAAGCAGTGGTATTGGAAAACTAGCTCTCTGAAGAAATCAAAACCCCAGTTTGTAGCACTTGCCTATTTCTGTTGTGTAAATGCTCCACCATGGTGGTTTTCAAGCTACCAACAGGAGGTCTCTGAACATGAAGTTAGGCAGGAATTCTCACAGCTGTCCCGTGCAAGGCAGGTGGAGCCAGTTCCAGCAGGCCCCCATTTTCAAATATCCTCCTCATGAGGAATTATTCCAAAAGCTTCATCCTAGGACTCCATTCTTTAGGGCATGAGGTTACAAAAAGCAGACCTGCCAAGGAGAGCTGAGGTTTTATTTGGTCTTTGACCTCTTTATGGTTTCTCATGAAACTACTTAGAACTTGACACACTACGAAAACAAGACCATTCTGTGCATTTGTAATAACTGAGAGGCTTTTGTGGGATGAAATCTTGGGAAACAAGAACTTTAAAGGCACAATTTAATCACAAAAACAACAGGACATGGTTTGCATGATCCATTTATTAAAGAAAAACCTTTCTTTCCAATATATTCTGTCCAGCTGTGAAATTTATTTTAAAGTTTTGGGAAGAGTGATTCTAACTTTAAAAAAAAAAAAAAAAAAAAAAAACTTCTGGGCAGTTAAGATACTCTGGTTCCAACGTTTAAAAAAATTAGGCATGATTATATAGCGAGAGTAGAGAAAACAAGCTGCGGTGAAATCATCCATGACAATCTGTCATATTAGCCATTATGCATTTAAGCATCTGGAACTGAAAAGCCACAGAAGTCAAAAAATAGCAACAAAAAAAGATCCCCAAGAAACACCTACTGTTCGGTGATGTTAGTAGAAGAATTCACCTTTCTTTCATGTAAAAAATAAATTATGTATAAATACAGAGATGAGGAGAGGCGGCATACACTCAGGTGCTTCACAGGTGTGTGTTCAGAGGCGCGTGAGGGCAAATGCATTCCCGCTACACGAAACTCTCTTCCATGTTGCTGCAGAGTAAGAAGGAGTCCACAAGCCTGGGCTGGACCAGCTGCTGGAAGTCCGAGTCCTGGAGGCCTTCAGGGCAGACCCCAGCCAGTCGACGCAGGGCAGCCTAGAGAGAAGACAGAAGAGAGAAGCAAGTAGACAAGGCCCCGCTCAGAGGCATGTGTCTCCTTCAGCTACCCCAAGAGACACAGTTCAACGAATGATGTACCGATTTTATTTGATCATCATCTTGGCTACCTGGCATCTGACAATTTTGGTCACCTGGTCACGACAGCACCCCAGTCACATAAATGCCTAGTTTCATTTCCGTTTGCTTACTATGATAAATGTGTCTGAAGGAGGTCATCTTAGTGGTCTTAACATGGGTCACACCATCTTGCCTCTTCAATCGTCTTAGAACCTAGTCATTTCCAAGATCTGTCATTTTAAGGATCTGGTTAAGTCAGTAACATATTCAAGTTCAAACTGTGTTCTTCCTAGAGACTGGAATTGCGGGAAGCATTGATGGAACTACCTCATTGTTTTGGGGTCCCTAGAGTAGCCCTGAAAGAGCAAAGGCTATTTATTTATCTAGAAGTGTGGTGCAGTCTTACACAAAGCCCTGTGGGATGGGGAGGGCCAAAAAGGGTGGGAGAACATAGTCAAAGCAGACAGGGATTCTACAACTGAACAACTCAAACCCAGCGAGGAGGTCAGGCAGAAGAGGAGGACAAGCAGAACCCCACTTCTCACTCCCTGCCTTCCCCTGAGTGCTGAGCACCCACACCTGCTTGGTGGCCGGGAGCCCTGCCCCACGAACTTCCCTGTCGCATGCAGCACCTCCCCGCTCATCTCTATCCAACAGATGCCGTCATGTCCTTCATCAGGCCTTCACCTGCAGAGCCTTCCCTGGTAGCTGTGAGGCAGAGACCGTCCGCCCTCTCCTGCGCAGGCGCAGGCTTGCACATATTTGCCTCCCAAACTGAGCTAGACTCTCAGAGCCTCACCATCATTTTTTGTATTTCTGTACATCTATAGCAGGCAGCACAGGAAGGGACACCTGCTTGCTGAAAATGAACAAACGAAGTGTTTTAAACCTGAGTTCTACTGAGAGACCTGAGTCTGTAAAAGCGACCTTTACACCTACATAGACTTGTTCATAAATTAAGAGAGAAAGCACTCAAAGTGCCAGATGGATATTAATTCCCTCCCTCCTCCTGAGCACGTACACTACGGAGGCTGAAGTACCTGCCTCATACACCTCCAAGAAGAAAGAGAGTTGGAAAATATCTAGAATGACAGGACAAATGAAGAAGGAGTGTCTACTGAATATCAGCCTTATTTGTAGTATGTCATGCAAACTCTACACTGTGCTGCAAGATGAGTATCAAAATCTTCATTTTAGAAATAGGTAAACTGAGGCACAGGGCTTGTGATCTCAAAATCATGCAGCATTCCGACTCCTACTATGCACACAGGCAGGATGCTATACTCCCAGGAGTCCAGGTTGGCAGGTTGGAGTGAACACACACCAGGGGCACAACGCATTATGTAGACGAGGTAGGTAGCCTGCCTAAGAAATCAGTCCAGTGAAAGAAAGGAGGAAGTTTGACGTCACAGATGTTGTTGTGCCCAGGTTAGAGCAAGAAGAAGGAAGCTGTGTCTCTGTGCCCAAGAACTGGGTCTGGGACATTAGTAGCATGGAGTAAACACTCCAGATTATTTTTAACTATCAAGTCCTGCCTTTGCTGGGGCCTGGCCTACCCCAAGGGCCAACGAAGCTAAGCTCCTAGGACTTTCTGATTTCTCATGATTACAGTGGAGACAACTAGTCCCACTGGTGTCACAATGAAAGCAGAACCAGCGAGTGCCCTGAAGGTGAGGCTATGAGAGTATCGCGCATTTTACTTCGCCATGACTGAAAATAAGACAAGGGTAAGGGACAGAAAGAGACAAAGACGTGGGGGGACTCACCACGGGAGCAAATGAACTAGAAGACCACAGAGAAGGCGGGGGGCGGGGGGAACGCAACAAGAAAGAAGACACTAAGATTCACAAAGAACAACTGGACCAGGGAAAAGAGGTCAAGCAATTAAAAATATGAGCAGATAGAAGAGTGAAAAAGAAACAGAAAGAAAGGAGACGAATGAGGAGAGAGGAGGAAGTCCCAGAAAAGAGACAAGAAAAGAACGACAGCAAAAAAAAAAAAAAAAAAAAAAAAAAAAAAAAAAAAAAAAAAAAAAAAAAAAAAAAAAAAAAAAAAAAAAAAAAAAAAAAAAAAAAAAAAAAAAAAAAAAAAAAATACACAGACAGAAACAGAGAAAAACAGACAAACAGACAGATAGACAGATCTCCCCACAGTCCTCAGAAATTGTATAGAACATGAACCCAGCTCCCACTTAGAGCACCCATTCCTCAGCATCCTCGGAAGGCCCCGCATCCTTCCCAAGCCTGGCTTTCATTCTCTGCTTTCCAGGAAGGGTTAACAGCCACTCGTCCCAGAATCTCATTCTGAGACAATTTGAAAACACCCAAGTATTCAAGGAGCCCCGCCGCCTGCCGACAGCTGCTTCATTAAGGAGAAATCAATTCTGTTTGCAAGCGGTGATCTGTGCTGCCACTTTCCCAGACGTGGACACGATAATTGAAATTTCCTCCTTCCACCTGAAGAGCCTTTAAACTGGAAATAGAGCTCTGGGAAGAGCAGGAAAGGTAGCAGCCTACCGCATCTGCCATGCCGGGCTCCACGCAGCACCCAATGCAGAAGCCAGGGGCCCCTCCTCCCCCACCTGTTGGAGCCCTTCTGGGGCCAAGCCATGGACATCCACCGACACTGGTGGAAACTCGGGACAAGGCTGCCAATTCCAAAGTCAAACAGTAGCCGGCCACTAAACCCAAAGTCCTTCAGAAACGTACAGATCCAGAAAAAGACCCTTTCCCTAAGAAGGTTCAAGGCCAGAAGAGAAAGAAAGACAATCACAAATCCTTTCCTGAGATTTAACAAAGTGAGAGCAAGGCCATCAGGAGTAGGAAAGAAAGAATATGGCTGGAAGCAGGATGGTCCCCTCTACAAAGCCACAGCCTCCAGAGCCAAAGAGGTCTGTCTTCGGATTCTGACAGCCACAGGCACAGGTAATAAGCCTGCCTCGGTGGGACATAAAGTTCCAAGAGGAGAGGAGCCGGTACATGCTTTGCACCAAAGAGGGTTCCTGGGAAAACTTCAGAGAAGAAAAGGATTTAGATGGCAGCCTTGAGTAGGAGCCTTGAACAGCCTTGGACAGGAGTTTAATACATAGAATTTGTACAGGGACTTCTGCTTGGGGCAAGACCCAAGGCATACTTCAGGGTGCTCTGGCTCGGCACCATTGGACAGCGTCAGGAGACTGTCAGAGATTCCCTAGCCCCAGGGACAAGTTGGAGCCAAGGCAAAGGCTGACTGAACCGGGATCCAGGGGAACACAGGAAATGGGGAACCACAGACAGTCCCACGGTAGTTTCAGGGAGGTGTCATGATTATAAACCAGGATGTGGAAAGTAGCTCAGCAGCCATACGGAGGACAGACTGAGGAGAAAGGAACTCTCTTCGGCATGTAAAACTTAGCCACAAGACCGGAGTAACCCCTTTTCCACTTGGAAGCCTTTGGGGTGATTCTGGATAGCAGCAAACATGCATTCTCCTTCAAACTGACAGTAAAACAATAGTAAAAAACAAAAACAAAAACAAAAAAAACCTCCCATCTAAAAGGAGATGGCCTATCCCCAAGTGTTTGTCCTACTCAGGCTATTTCCGCAGGACCGGTTCCTTCTGGCACTTTCTGGAAGCTGGAGTGGTGAAGGTGATGGTAGTTAGGCCAATCTTCATGCACTCACCAGCTACTGATTTACTTGCTAGATCGGCAAGCTAAGGAGGTCTGATGAATGGAGGCCAAAGAAAGAAGTTACTTCTTTAAATTCATTCACTTCTTAATAAAAGTTAGAAGCTTTCTTACAAACACAACCACAAGTCAAACAGTCTTAGCATTCTCTGTATTTATTCATTAGTAGAAATCAGAAATATTTGCACATCCCATTAGAGATGTTGCAGATATCTTTAGACATCATTTATAGCCTTTGCTAATCAACATAAAATGCTCGCTAGGCCTGCCACTGCATTAACCTGCTTATATACAATGTGTTGATTAAAAAGCTCAGGTGTTACAATCTTCTGTGTTGAAATGTGTTAATAATTGTTTAATGGGATTGTTTTCCTTTTAATAGTATATAATATGTATTATTGTGTGCATTTAAAACATTATTCTGATAAAAAAAAATCTGCCAGAGGCACAACATGAGTTAATAAACCCTTGCATGTCCCAAAATAATAGCAATGGGAGGAACAGAGGCTTTTTGTCTGTTTTCTTCAGCTCTGTCCCCATAACCTAGCAGAGCGTCAGCTAAAATCATTCAGTAAATGTTCATTGAATTGAATGTATAGCACTTCAGCATGCTCAATGTGACACGGCTCATAGATGTGAGCACGGAGCAGGTCTGCCTTGTTGTAAAGCCCTGCTATTTGCGCATGTGCCCAGTGCCTGTCTGGAAGTCCCAGGAATAAAGGCGAGCCTATAAAATAATGCAGGGCAGAGGGGGCACTGCCATGGCACAGCTTGAAGGTGTCCTCAGATTCATCATTTCTTCCTTGTATTCTTTGGCACACTCTTCTGAAAGTTCCAGCACCTTCCCAGCTATTTCATGTTTAGAACTAGAACTTACTTCCCCAGGGAGGAGGGGATAAACAAAAATATTCATCCCCACCAGCCTCTGCACTGTGCTTGCTTTATGGCGGACCTGGGCATCAAGAAGTTGGGCAGGAACCACCCAGGATGCACTTGGTTGGGTTAAAGATAAATAGTCAACCCAGTAGCTGGTTGAATAATCCTCCATTCCTGTCCTGTTCCTTTCCATCCTATCCCAAAAACCAAAAAGGGAGCCACACGCTGGAAGAGTCCCCGAAAGGCATTTCCTACAGAAGGAAAAGAAGGCTTTTCCCATAACATCCACTTTGGAACCGTAAGGTGGCCTGAGGTCTGTATCCTGGCTTCTATGTCCTGTGGGCACCATGATGTGTGCACTACCACCCAGCACTCCACGAGCTTACCACCCTGCATCTGAGATGCTATGACTGCCCAGAATCTAAAAGGTTGCTAGGGTCAGAGAGATAGCTCAGTATAATAAGTGCTTGCCTGGCAAGTGCAAGGTCCTGAGTTCAATCCCCAGTACTGCAGATAAATAAATAAATGAACAAACAAATAAATGGTTGCTAAAAGGAGCAGTCTCTCAATACCCACTGTGCACCTATGTAGTCTCGTATAATATTTACTACAATTTCATTAAAGGTAATAAGTATTGTTAGTATCATTATTTTAGAAGAAAATCTAAGCCCAGAGAAGTTTAAGGCTTATCCAAGCCAGTCACAGCTTCGCCAGCAGGAGCAAAGCCGGGGCAGCAGCCTGAGAACTCACCAGGCAGGCCACGAGCACAGCGTCGCTGCTGTTCCGTTCTGCTGGAGACCTGCAGAGCTCGATGAGACGGGACACACCTGCAGCGACACAAGCAGAGGCTCCCGCCAGTTTAACCCTAGCCAGGTTAACCCCAAGTGCTGGCCCCTCACACACACAAGGGCCCGCTATCCCCTCCCCCATCTGTGAGGATGGGGCCCTGTCCCACCTGGAGGTGAGTGTGGTTCCAAATCCTACAAACTGCTATCGAAGACAGGAACAACTAGAACACCTCAAAAGCCAAGGGCCGTCAGCACCACAGCAGTGACCAAGGTGGTGTGTAATTAAAACACAGCCGAGGAACTGCCCTACTCACTGAGGAAGAACTTCCAGCTTAGGCACTTCCGGCTTTAGGAGGGTTGCAGTGGCTTGGACCTGTGCCTGAGGAATTCCCTGCTGCACTCCTTTCCTTTCTTTTTCCAATGGCTTCTTTCATTCAAAACATACGTAGTGAAGTGAAAATTATGGAACACTCTAGATCCTATTAATGCTTTGTGAGCCTCTATTGAGGAGAAGTCACCAGACCACAGCTGAAGCCTCACCTCTTTGTCAAATCTGTCTGGGGCCCATCCTACTTTCTCTGTCGGTCAAATGTGTAAGCACTCCTATGGCAGTCAAAAGCAGGTCATTTCTCCATATCTGTCACCTCTTGGGGATCTAAATTCCTGTATACAGGGAAGGGTCCTGGTCAATGTCATTGCCTGGTGCTCAGAAAAGACCCTGGCCTATCTGGAATGCTCCAAAACTATCTCTTAGGTAGGTAAGTAGATAACAATGTAAGAATGAATGAGTGGTTTCATTAGTGAATTAATGAATCATGTGGGAGTGAATAAGTGAATCAACGAATGGTAAATAACTAGATACACAAATGAGTACATAAACAAAGGAGTACAGCCAGGCGTGGTGGCGCACACCTGTAATCCCAGCACTCGGGAGGCTGAGGCAGGAGGATCGGTGCGAGTTCGAGACCAGCCTGGGCTACAAAAGTGAGCTCAAGGCCAGCCTCAACTGCATAGCGAGACCCTGTCTCAAAAAGACAAAAAAAAAAAAACAACAAAAAAAGGAGTACATTAGTAAATGAATGAATAAATAAATGAGCAATAAAAGAGTAAAAGAATGGCATCCTAATTAATAGGCTGCACAGGTGATTACCATCTGGGCCAACTTTTCTACTGCAGGCTCTTCCTCTGTTTCACTTCAGCCCCAAGTTATAAGCTAGGCTAGGGCATCCACTGCAGCACCCTTCCCAGAAGCCAGAAGCTGGCCTCAGCTCAGCTAGCCTTTGTCCTGTGTCCATGTGTGTCAGCTACGAATTTAGAGTTGCGCTCATCCCAACCCACCCACTCTATTCTGGCTTGGCCACCGTCACTTACAGCTCAGTCTCACGGCTTCCCGTGCCACTCCTGGGTCTTGACTTAGACGGGCCAGAGTCACCGCGGCTTTCTGCTGGACTCTCTCACAAGCTGCCACTTCAGCAGGGGTCCCTGACCTTGGCTTCTCAGACAGCATGCCCATGATGAGTTGGACCCCTGAGCAGGAAGCAATGAAGAGTTACTTTGCACTTCCACTGGCGAGCCCTTTCCAGGGAACTAGCTGGACAGTTCAAGGCTCAAGCACAGGCTGTCAGAGGCCTTCAGGGGTCTCAACCAGTGGCAGAAGTCTGCACACAGCAGTATCTATTCTTCTACTCCACAGAGGTGTGTCTGATCTCATGTACCCAGTCACTAGGGAAGGACATCTGGAAGACGTCCCATTTGTAAAACATTTGTATGATATGTCTGACACTGTGCTAAAGGCATACTAAATACACAGTCTCCCCGTGAAACTCTCTAGAGCTAGAACTTACTTAACTCTTGTACTCAGTGTTCAGCATGTTATTAGCTCTCACCAGGGGTGGGCTAAGCATTTTGTAAACTATAAAGCCCTCTGTACAAGGCAGACATTCCCATCTCAGATGCATGGGCCCGTGGCAGCCACACCCGTCATCCCCTTGAAGAACAGAAAACTAAGTGCTAAAAGCAGAACAGACACATAACACCATGCAGCCTTTCCTGGTGGCCTCAGCTGGCTCTGCACTGCTTCTAATTATTAACTCAATCACATAAAATTAACAGAAAATGATGTCTTTCAATTAGTAATAGAGCAGTGGGGGGTGGGGAAGTGTATGTTTGTTAAGACAGCAGGGCAGCCGGAGACAAGAGGCTTTCATGGGAGCAGAGGCGGCGGCCCAGGCTCCCAGCTCACTCGGCCTCATTAGCGTCTCTGGTTTCCAACCGGTTGCTAATTGCTCCCTTATTTCCCAGTCACAGGAAGCCTGTACTATAGCAGCTCTGCTCCCAGCTGCAAGGCAGCCACCCTGCCCTCTGCAGAAGCCGACCCGTTAGATCAGCTCCCGGACCAACAAACCTGGTCCCAATTCGCTTGGACCTTGGTGACAAGCTCAGCACAAGGTGGGATGGGGGAACAAGTGGCAGAAGAGATGACCTGGAGCTGGCCTGACCTGACTGCCACTCTCACCCCCTTCCCCTGCCCCCCAGCTTTCTGTTGAGGCCAAATCCAGTGGAACAGGAACAATTTAAAGCAGAGAGACGTGTCTTGGGAGAAACAGAGTTTTACTTTTCTGGATCATAATGAAATGGTTAAAATGTCAGCTATCCCACCGCCGTCTTTGAAGGCCCTTCCTTCTTCCCTTTTTCCCAGTGAGCACAGTATCAGTACCTGACGTTGTCAATATTCACCCTCTCTTGCTAGAATCTATGTCCATGAAAGCAAGCAAACACTTACATATTAGCCCATTTGCACATGCACACATAGAGGCACATGTACCTATTGCCCACATATACACAGGCATTCACACAAGCACAAAGACGCACGGCCCTGGTACCCAAATCCCCTGCACAGCACGCAGCTGCAGCTGGGACATACCATTCTCCTGAATGATGTCAGACGCACACTGCTCCAGGACAGACATGTTTGCCAAGATGGTCACGATCTGGAAAAGAGAGGTAAGAGACTGGGAAGGTGGACAGCCATGATTCAGACAGTGCTTGCCACCCACAGACCAGCTGGGCACTGTGACACTTCCTTTAGCCTGAGATTCTTTATGGTCCACCTACCCACCCTTTTGTGGCGTTTTCTCCCAGCCTTATGGACTGCCACCACTCACATGCAGTCCCCAGCAATTGATGCTGTTTATCTCTACTTGTCTCTCAGATAGCTCCCAGGTCCTGGGACCCCCACACTAAAGAGAACAGTACTACCCTGGGAGAAGTTGGGGCTCAGATGTCATCGTGCAGGCAGGACCCCTGGAGTTTCATGTTCTAAATTGCAGGCAGAGCTGGAGGCCCCTGGCCCCCCACCTCCCCTGTGCTAGTCTGTCCTCCTGGCAGTCTTCCCTCTCCTAGCTTGGTTCCCCCATCTCAATTTTTACACAGCATACTGACTCCCACCTACTCTCAACCTGAAGCTAACAAAGGCTGAGTTCACAGTAGAGAGGACAGATAAGAAGACACAACAGTCCCAACCAAGCACCAGACATTCCTAAATATGGGATCCGATGAGAGAGCGTACACTTGGCAATACCCAACATACTCCCACATCTCTGGTCTGTAAGCCTCACTTGTCAATCAGCACAGAAGAACTGTGTCTAAATGGACAGCCAGCAGCCATTCCATCCTCATAAGCCATAACCCACCACACGCTCCTGGCATAGTAAAAGGGAGCTGAGCAAACTCACAGCACAAAAAGTCATGAGGAAGTCAGCCACCAAGGGACCGCAAGCTATGAAAGGTGCCAAAACTCCAGTGGAATGTACTAGAAATGTGTTACCTAGTAACCGGGGTCACTGATGACGTTGATCCTGCTGGCCCCAGTGGCACATACCTGTAATCCCAGCACTCAGGAGGCTGAGGCAGAAAGAGTGTGAATTTGAAACCAGCCTGGGCTACGAAGTGAGCTCAAAGCCGTTATGAACTGCACGGTGAAACTCTGTCTCAAAAAGACCCTGCCCCCCAAAAAATACTGCTCCTGAAATAAGCAGCAGAATCTAAATCCACCCGTACATTCACAAAACAACACTCACTAAAGTAATAAAAGAAACAGCCGTTCTCACTAGCACCAGGTGACTCTCCTGAAGACTTCCTTCAAAGCCGTGCCATGGTTAAGCAAAAGTTTCAACTCCACTTCAGAGACAGCAACTGACATTCTCCAGAGCACAATCAGGCAGCTGTAAGTGCAAGCCTGGATGGCAATGTGATCGCAAGAAAGAGGATTCTCTAGATTTCATCGGCTTAATGTTAGCATATTATTACTCTGTAGAATAAGGTACCTAAAATTGTTTCTCTTCCACAGAAAGAAAAGAAAAAAAAAAAGCTTGTCATGCTGATAGAATATGGATTCTCCCTTCCTCTCTGCACCCATTGTAAGACACCCAGCATTCTTGGGCATTGCTGGGTAGCAGCTGTGGCATCTCTGGGTACCAGCCCCTTGCAGCTCAGCCGAGCTGAGATCTGAGCAGATCAGCAGGCCTAGAGAAACTATGAGGGAGGGACTGACAAAATTTTATTCTAAAGTAAACTCTGCAACACCCAACGTTTTGTGAGGGGAATGAGACAAGGCTTCTCTTTGCATTTTACAAAGACAGAACTATGTACAAGAGGTTTAATTCTCAAAAATGATTTTTCTCCTTTTAGGATTATGTTTGGGGCTAGAAAGGAAGGAGAGGGGAAACGTAAGTTAAACATGTAGTGAAAAAAAATCATATTATTTTGCTTAGAAACCATTCTGTATGGTTTCTAATGGATTTTTTTTTCTCTTTTAAAAAAAAATTAAATGGAACATTCCCTAGATGCAAAAAGTGACAGATTAAGAGTGTGAGAGACAAGGCCAAGGGCACATGCAGCTGTGGTTCATCTGGCTTTCTCTGAACTGCTGGTGACAGTGGGGAACACAGGCTGTTTTCCCAGCACACAGGGCAGCTACACCACAGACATCATAAGATTGGTCTCTTTGGATAGAGACATTTCTTTGACATGGAGAGTCATGAATGAAAGATGGAACAAAAAGACACAGGAAAGGGAAGGAAGGAAGGAAGGAAGGAA
>PVJA010022713.1:20846-34011 GCA_004027025.1 Myocastor coypus | reverse complement strand
CAGGTCTTGCTTTGACTTGCCCTTGATCACCCAGCAAAAAAAAAAAAAAAGCTTAATTATAATGCATGAAACGCAGAGCTAGATTGGTGAGATGAGTTTTAGGAGGCTTATTAGATCAATAGCCTCCAACATTACAAGCTTCACTGGTGGCCCACTGCAATTGCAGAACATTTGACTGTGTATACATCTGCTTCCTCTTAGTCCAAAGAGAAGAATTTTCTTTCTTTCTTTTTTTTCTTCTTAGGAACATCAATAGGGAGGTGGGTCATGCCCACACACTGTGCTCTGTAGAATTATTGTGAAGACAATATGCAATGTGTCACCTTTTAAAAAAAAGAAAGGGGAAAAGAAAAGAGAAAAAAAAGGAATGTATATTGAAAGTATTAATATTTAATTGTTTGATCAATCTTATATACCTATATCTATTAATCTAAATTGATCTGATGATGAAAGTATGCAATATAACCATTGTTAAATTTAAACAATAAAAATATTAAATCATAAAAAACCAAAATATCCTAGCTAGCAAAACTTTAATAAAATGTGAAGGTAGAAAATAATAAAAAAAAAAAAAAGTGAGAAAACCATATTCTAGGGATTTAAAGAGGATAGAGTGGCAATGACTTATCCAACAGAAATTATTCATAGATATAAATTATTTTTAGAAGAACCAAAGGAGACATAGTATCAAATGCATCAGCAACACAGGTAAAAGTACTGAACTACATCAAAATTTAAAGCGTCTATACACCAGAGGATGCAGTAGAATACAAAGGCACCCTACAGGATAGCAAAGAATATATATAAATCATGTATCTGATAAAGGATTAGTATCTAGAGTATATAAAGAATTCCTGTAGTTCAAGAAGAATTTTAAACCGGGCGTGGTGGCGCACGCCTATAATCCCAGCACTTGGGAAGCTGAGACAGGAGGATTGGTGTGAGTTTGAGACCAGCCTGGGCTACAAAAGTGAGCTCAGGCCAGCCTAAACTGCATAGCGAGACCCTGGCTCAAAAAGACAAAAAAAAAAAAAAAAAGAATTTTAAAACCTCTGCTTTTAAAGAGACAAGGGACATGAATAAGTACCTCTCCAGAGATGATATACTAATGGGTAACAAACAGGATGTAACAGGATGTAGCATCACATATCATCAGGGAAATGAAACTCAAGGCTACAAGGTATCACCTCCTACCTACTAGGATAATTAATATATATATATATATATATATATATATATATATATATATATATGAAAATCACAGATGTTAACAAAGGCATAGAGGTGGTTGAACACTTTACATTGTTAGTGGAACGGTTGAATGGTGAGGCTATTGTAGAAAACAGTATGCCAGTTTCTCAAAGAATTAAAAAATAGCACTACCAGATGATCTGCAGTTCCACTTCTACATATATACATATTCAAAATAACTGAAAATGTGAGCTCCAAGAAATATTTACACCCTGCCTGCCGCGCCAGCTGGGCTTTCCAGCACACTGAGCTGGGCGATGGAGTCTGGGCGTGGTGCCACGCGCCTGTAATCCCAGCACTTGGGAGGTACAAGCAGGATCACTATGAGTTGGTAGTGAGACCCTGTACAACAGCAGTTCTTAACCTATGGGTCGCGACCCCAGCGGGGGTCGAAAGACCAAAACACCGGCCTCCTAAAGCCATCAGAAAATCCATTATTTCCGATGGCTTTTTAAACCCATGCTATGCCATGGTGAAATGCTATTTATTGGAATTAGTAATAAATATTTCAGCCGGGCACGGTGGCTCACGCCTGTAATCCCAGCACTTGGGAGGCTGAGGCAGGAGGATTGGTGCGAGTTCGAGACCAGCCTGGGCTACAAAAAGTGAGCTCAAGGCCAGCCTGAGCTGCATAGCGAGACCCTGTCTCAAAAAGACAAAAATAAATAAATAAATAAATAAATAAATAAATAAATATTTCTCAACATATAATTAACTATTGTTTTGTGATTAATCACTGTGTTTAAATTATGTTCGATTTGTAGCAATGAGAATACATAATGCATATCAGGTATTTACATTCCAAATCATAACTGTAACAAAATTACAGTTTTGAAGTAGCCAACAAAATTAATTTTTGGTTTGGGGTCACCATGACACAAGGAACTGTATTGCAGGGTCATGGCATTAGAAAGATTGAGAACCACTGCTGTACAACAATAACAACAACAACAACAACAACAAAAGACAAGAAGTATTTGCATACTTGAATTCATAGCACTATTATTCACAATATCCAAACAGTAAAGCAACTCAAGCATCTACTCATGGCTCAATGGATGCTAAAATGTGGCATAACTATGCAATTAAATATTCTGTTTTTAAAAGGTAGGAAATTCTAACACATAGCACATTGATGAATCCTGTAGATATTATACTAAATAAAAGAAGCTGAATTGGAAAAGGATGATGCTATATAATTCCACTCAAATTATGAAATTCAGATGGATGGTGTGATGATTGTACAACACTGTGAATATGTTTAATGCAACTGAACTATTCATGTAACCATTGTTAATATGGTAAATTTTAGTTTTTTTGCATCTTACTACAATTAAAATTTTAAGAGAAAGAGAGAGAATAAACTCAGGAGCTGAAAAGTATAGTAACCACAATTAAAAGCTCACTAGGGGCTGGGGAGATAGCTCTGAGGCACAACTGCTGCCTGGACAGTGCAAAGTCATGAGTTTGAACCCCAGTCCCACAAAAAAAAAAAAAAAAAAAAAAAAGCTCACTAGAGGACCTCAGCAGTAAATTTGAGTTAGCAGAAGACTGAGCAGACTTTGATGAGAGAGCAGTGCAGGTTATACAGTCTGATGAACAAGAGAAAAGGATGAAGAAAGGAACAGCTGTAGTGAAATATGGGTCATCATTAAGTACACCAGAGGAAGAAGAAAGCAGCAATTCAATATTTAAATAATTAGTATTTTAAAATAATAGTATAATAAATTATTTAAAGAACATTCTAACTTTTTAAATTTGATAAAATGTTATATATGCAAGAAGCTAAACAAATTCCAATTAGGATAGACACAAAAAGATTACGTCCAAGCCAGGTGTGGTGGTGCATGCCTGTAATCCCAGCACTTGGGAGGCTGAGGCAAGAGAATCAGTGTGAGTTCGAGGCCAACCTGGGCTACAAAAGTGAGTTCAAGGCCAGCCTGAACTGCATAGTGAGACCCTGTCTCAAAAAGACCAAAAAAAAAAAAAAAAAAAAAAAAAAAAAAAAAAAAAAAAAAAAAAAAAAAAAAGATTACGTCCAGATACACTGGAGTCAGAAGACTGCAAGAGAGGAAGAAACCTCACAAGCCCCAAAAGAGAAGTGACTATTCTGTACAGTGAACTCCAAAAAGCTACTACTAGCGTCTCTTCAAAAATCTGTAGCCAGAAGGCAGTAAGATGACATAGTTAAGGTGCTGAAAGGATCCCAGATCTATCAAAGCCATCTTCCAAAAGTGAAGGGAAAATGAAAACTTTCCCATCTAAATAAAAACGCAGACATTCCAGTGCCAGCACTCCTGCCCTACAAGAAATACTATAGAAATAATTCATGCTGAGAAGAAGTAGCTCTGGGCAGTAATTTAAATCTCAGTCTCTCTCTCTCTCTCTCTCTCTCTCTCTCTCTCTCTCTCTCTCTCTCTCTCTCTCTCTCTCTCTCTCCCTCCCTCCCTCTCTCTCTCATAATTAAGCAGGTAATGATAAATGACCAAATAATTGCTCATTTGTTTTGCACCTTATACCTGGTTGCTCTTTAGTTACTATAACAAAAATCCTTGTAGTTATGTTGGAACATTTTCTCTTTCAGAATTGTCTAAAGGAAAAACAGAGGCCGCAGACACCTCTTTCAATGCATGCCTCCCTCCCTCCCTGCCTTCCATCCCTCTCTGTCTACCTCTCTCTGTGCTAGGGTGGAATCCCGACCTTGTGTATGCTAGGCAAGCGCTCTACCACTGAGCTCCACTTCCACCACCCTGCCATTTCATGATCATCAAGGCATTAGGTGCTCTTATTCTTCTCCAAAGGAGGAAATGGCTTTCAAGGAACGTTTCAACTTTCATGGCTTTTTAGCTGCAGTTTCTATGGTTCTTTGAAAGTAGCATCAAATAAATGTTTATGGTTTCTTAATTTAGGAAATGATTTCAGTTTAGTCTCCTTTAAAGCAATAAAAACTACTCAATTTCCATCTGACCTACTGATCACATGAATAATTCTGTGCATTTGTTGTCTTTTTTAGCCTGCTAGCTTGGCAAATTATTGGTGGAGTTGAGCCATTCCCAGGGTCCTATTGAAGCACTTCTGAAACTCGGACAGGCATCTTACATGGCAGAGGGGAAGAGACTGGATAAATATGCTTGATAATTATTGATCCCTTCTTGCTGTTCTCTGCTGCTTACAAACTATTGCTTAAGAATATCTGGAATAAGAACAAGAAATAGGGAGCTGTAAGTTGAGCATAAAAAAGTTAAGATAATGACTTAACTCTTTATATTACTCTTGAATTAATAGAAAAACATAGTAGTATCAGGAATCAAAGTTTTAGTATTATTCTATTCTTACTGAACCTCAAGAATAATCACAACAGGCGGGTGTAGTGGGACATGCCTGTAATCCCAGCACTTGGGAGGCTGACGCAGGAGAATCATTGTGAGTTCAAGACCAGCCTGAGCTACAAAAGTGAGCTCAAGCCCAGCCTGAATTGCATAATGAGACCCTGTCTTTAAAAAAAAAAAAAAAAAAAAGAATAATCAGAACAAAATTAGAAAATAAATATGTAAGAAGCAAGATATTTATTTACATCCATGGTTCCATTTTAAACTGTGGCTGAAAGGAAAATATTTCCCTAATATAGCTCTGGGAACTGGGCCAGACAGCCCAACATGGGAGGATACAGAGCTAGAGCAAGTGATCTTGAGTTTGCCAGCTGTTACAGCTACATATCAAGGAATTTGATCATGAAAATCAATGTTTTTGGTTATCAATGAAAAAGAAAAAATCCTAGGTCTCAGGAGGAACCTATCCATAGTACATAGAGCAAGGGGAAAATGTTAAGAAGCCTTTCTGTCTTTTTAAAATGAAAATAGCTGTCTAACCACTGCTGTTTATTCTTGTCCCTTGTTTGAGGCAGCACCACCTACCACAAGTAGGATGGTTGTCTGCTTTGGAAATGTCTATTACAGGTATCCCTGCACTTTTCCCGGCACTTACTTTAGTGTGCTCCAGTGCATCCAGTTAAGAGTTCCTTTTTCTCCTGTCCAAGGGCAGTTTTTCTTGTTGCTGGAAAGACTGCTTTCATACACTGCCTCCTCAGATTTGAGCAACTGATATGTACATACAAGATGTGCTGGGAAAATGTGGTGAATGTTTATATTTTTAAAAAATTATTATAGTAAGTGACATGTTGCCATTAATTCCCCTTCAGTATCCTCCCCTCACTTCAAACACATTTACCCATTCTTCCTGCCACTTCCTCAGGCAGTTCTGGAAGTCCTGTTTCATGAGTGTCTTTTGGTGCACTGGTGGGACAACCTTGATGTCCTGAATGGGTTCAGACCATTTACCCATTGTGGTTATTTTCACTGAGGAAAAACTGAAAGTCTCACAGTGCTAGATCTCATAAACAAAGTGGGTGAGGGTACAGTGATATTTCTATGAGCCTGCCTTTCCACTGGATGGCACTCAGTAGCAGTATTCACAGTATTTTTATCCCATCTCATAAAGATGTTGAAGAAACAGGCCTTCCAGAACTGCTTAGAATGTGGTCAGAGCAATGGGATAAGTGTGTTCAAAACAAGGGAGAATATTTGGAGAGGAATTAATTGTACTGTGTCTTTTACTCTAATAATTTTTTATTTGAATGTTTATGGTAGGGCTGGGGATATAGCTCAGTGGCACAAGTACTTGCCTGGCAAGCAGTTCGACTCCCAGTACCAAAAAAACGCCAAAGAATAAAAATAAATAAAAATGTCCATGGTGTATCTCTAGTGCATCCTGTGCGCTCTTGTGATAATATTTTCACAAATATTGAATTATAAATACTAAATAAAAATTTATTGGAAGTAGGCCACCATATCATTCCAGTTCTACTTTGTCAGCTCTAAGAAAATGACCCTTGCCTTCCTAAGGCTGCAGCTTTTAAAACATGCTTTCTTTGTATGTAGTTAAGCATACCTTCTAAATCTTTTCTTTGTCAAGCCAAATCACCCTAATGTTTTGAACTTTGTCATCTTAATTATTTTTGCTGTTTATTTACCCTTTAAAATGTGTTTACTTAGTAAATTTATATAATGACTTCCCAGAGAACAGAAGTCTATGTTGGAAATACCTAAATTACACAAAAGCTTTATAAGCTGGAAAGAAATTTAAATGTCAGAGTGAGAAGAATGCATGCAGAAGAGTGAATGTAGCAAGCTTGAGACCTGGTGAGGAAAAGGGTCCTGAAGCTTGCTGTGTAGGTGTCTGGTGCAGAAACTTTATGGGGTCAAAAATAAGTCTGTTCATGTTTCACACATCCACAAAGGCCAGAAATTTCACTTACTTAAGAAAGCGTGAGAAACTTACACCCTGTCTCCACAGGACAATCCTGTGGTTTCCAGTTCTGACTGAACTGCCTCTTCCAATCCTGTGGTCTCTGGTTGGTGTAAAATAATGGAGTTGGACAGGACTTGAAGGTACTGTATGGGATTGACAGAATTCTGTTATTCCGTCACCTTAGTCTGTCCTCGCCCACTGGTCCTTCCTGTCTCACCCATTGCTGCAGCCAGGACCAGAGTCTCTGCTCCAAAGGCGGGACCATGTATCATCAGCGAGATCCAATGAATGCCACACTGGGGCATCACTTCTTCATTTCCTCTGCTGTTTTCTCTTGAGTTCCTCCTATCACATGTGACTAAATGTACCAGATAATGCAGTTAAAGACTCATTATGTAAACTTCCACTTACAATGGTGCCATCTTTAAAATGCTCAGAACTGGACTAGAGATGACTTTTGAAATCCCCTAAATTTGGATGTTCTGTGATTTTTTTAAATTTTCTGAACTGCAATAGGAATTAAAGAGTAATTACAGGTTGCCTGTCATAATCATTAACCTCAAATACTGTTTTAATAAAGAAGTCTGCAAAGTGCTTGGCACAATGAAGACCTTTTCTTGTTCAGTACTGATGGCCAGAGCTCAGGAGAAGCGAAGGGAGGAGGAGAAAGAATCTGCGGGTCAGGTCCATTGTGCCTGGCTGTAGAACTTAGGGGGCTGCAGACTGCAGTGTAAGTGAAGACAGAGTCAGACAAAGACCGTGCCACAACATGCTCAGCTCCCAGAACAGGATATTCTTACAAGTGAAAAGCAGAAGTGGGAGTATAAGAAATTTTATCTCTTGTAGTTAGGAAGCCTGAAAAAAAATTGCCTGAGAGCCCCAGGCTGAAAACATGGATTCATGGGAAACTCATTTTGTTTATTAAGGAAAACTATGGAAAATATATTTGATGAGCCAATCCTAATTTTTTAAATGTCCTTTGTAGCTTTTATAAGGGTCTTAGGATGTACTAGTGTCATGAAGAGAAACCCTCAGGTTGCATCCTTTTAGGGACTAAAAGGTAACATTTCATCTTTGGAAGTTACCAGTGTTTAATGCTTTTCTCTCTACCCAAGAAGATTTAGATGATTTCCTCTTTCATGTGGTCATAAAATAATACTACAGTAAAAATCTTTTATGTCAGTATATGTCCACCTTACATGCTCATGTTCTTGAACTTCTGACATTAATGTTGTAGAGAACACCCATACCTATCTGGGTACTGCCTTTCTAGATCTCATTCTGGAATCACCATGCATGTGACCTAGCCTGGCAAATTTTCAACAACTGTTTCCCATGTGAAAATAAACATGGTTTCTTAGAACTGTTTAAGCCATTTTAATTGTACTTAAGGGTGGTCACACTACAGGACAATGTGTTACACTACAGCTAAATTACAAATAGTCTTGTATACTGATTTTTAAAGTTCTGTTAGAGCTGCAGATTCAGGTGATACTTGTATTACAAGTGCTTGTACTCAGATATTCTCTGATTGACGTCATTGAAGCTCTGGTGTATGAAGTTCCCTGAAGTCCAGGCTTAAGTATTTGCAATTTGTGATTCCCCTCAGAAGTGATTTCCAGCTAACATTTACATTCCCTAAATGGAAATGCTGATAGATTTTTGCCTGTAGAAGCAATGCAGAAAGACATGTCTTCACAGGGAAACCAGACTTGTCCCTGTGGAAAAGTCCTTGATTTGGAGAAAGTCTGCATCCTGACCAGGCAGAGACCTCTTTTTCTCTAAGGTTCCATCCTAAATCCAGTCTGTGGAGCTTCATGTTTGCAGTTCCGCATCCTCACCTGCCTTCGCTGACCTATGCTTGCTCTTTGCTCCTCAGTGCTGCTCTTCCAACATGATTTAGTGAGCTCTCTCAGAGCCCATATTGATTGCCTTATTGTGTCTCTGCAGGAGGGTTCTCTTTTCACTGAAGAAAAAACAAGTCTTTTTTTATTTTTTTACTTCTTTTTTTTTAATTTTTTAAATTTTATTTATTTATTTTTTCTTGTTTCAGAACCTTTGTTGTTTATTCACTCATTATTATGGCCGGCTCAGCCCACCCCAAGGGCAGGACTGGCACAGCATGTGGTGCCGGGGATCGAACCGCGGCCCCTGAAGCCGCCCAAGCTTTCCCAAGTAAGCGCTTTAGACCACTGAGCCATCCCGCCGGGCCCTATTTTTTTACTTCTTATTTTTTAAATATTAATACATATTTGCAGTATGAAGTAATCACATCCATCATGGGCAGTGCATCTTAATTCTCTTTACTCCCTCTTCTCTCTCGGCCCCCTTCCCCCATCTCTTAGACCCATTCTTATTTGCAAATTATCTGTCTCCCATTTACTACAATCTTTTATTTTGCTCTCTATTTATGCTTTGAGTTTCTCATATAGAAAAAATCATGTGATATTCAAACTTGTGTGTCTGAATGATGTTATTTAACATTATTGTCATAAAGTTCTTTCTTTGCCTTTGTCCATTATGTACCATCCCAGGGGCTTAGCAGGAGGGCAGTGTTTACAGTGTAGGAAAGGAAATATACCCAAACTGAATCTGCCCTTTTGACCAGCACTGTTCAGGTTGCCACTGTAAGTGTGTAGCTTTATGAGTTTTGATAGAGGTGGACAATAGTATGACTATCAGTATATTCAAGGTACAGAAAATAGCACCCCATGTAGACAAATGTTTCCAATTTTTTATTAGTATGTATTTGCAGTACATAGATTACATTTGTCATGGAGCATTCATTTCTTTTGGGTGTGTATGCCCCAGGGTGAGATGACTGGGCCGTGTGCTCAGCATATGCCAGTGTGCCTTTGCCATTGTGATCTTTCCTTGGCACCCTCGCATGTGTCTTATCTCTTCCTTTTTCCTCTCCCCAGCCCTCAAAGAACGTCCCATCCCTTATGATCTGTGTTTCTTTTAACTGAAACAGCCAATTTGGACACTGAGGAAGAACAAGGCCAGGAAAGTAGCTAAATATGAGGACCCAGAGGGGTGGAGGGTATGGAACTGAGAAAGACCCTTCTAGAAGGATTTAGGGGCCTTATTATTTTTCTTGTGTCTGCAGTGAGACCAATAATTTCCAGTGCCTTGAGGTTTACCACAACTTACAAAACATTTTTGCATAATTTAGTTTAAATCTTATAATAGTCCTATGAAAGTACATGTATCCTCACCACCCATTTACAGATGGTGAAACTAGTCAGAAAAGACATGTGGGTTACCCAAGGTCAACTGCTAGTTAGTAGCAGAGGTAGGGCTGCTACTCTAGTTTGCACACAGCCAGTGGCTCCATCCATTATCCCCACTTCTCAGTGACCATTTGGGTGACTTGCCCAGGATGGTGTGGTCCAGTGGCTGAGTAGACAGGAAGAGCCCAGGGCTGTGACTTCAAGATTATGTTCTCTGTCCTTCTCCAAGCCAGAGACAGATGTTTCTTTTTCAGCCCCAGAGAGAAAACAAGGTATGAAGTCACAACCTGTTAACAAAGTGTCCTGAGCACCCTGTTCTACTTTTAGCTCTGTGGCTTGCTTGTGTTGGATGTCTTTGACCTTCATTCTCAGTCTCCCTGTCCCCATCGGGTAAATCTACCTTCTTTCTGCTTCTGTGGTGTCCTATTGTCTGTGTCCCCTGTGCTCCCAACCTGATCTGACATTTGAAATCCTCATCTTACCTCTTCTGATGTGAGTTTCTTCCCTTCTCTCCCCTCTCCCCAGCCCCATCACCCTTCCTACTCCACCCCTCCTTCCTGGCTTGCTTTCTTCCTCACTTCCTTGCTTCTCCAGGGCCTGGGCCCTCCTCAGCTGCTCTATATGTTTGTAAGTGTCCTGCTTAAGGGTGGTTATAACGAGTATCAGAGACATTTTAATTTTTATCCTTTCCATGAAAATACAAGCCTCAACTCCATCATGAACTCATGGTTACATTTTCAAATGATTAAATGTTTTTTATTTTGAAAAGAAAAACATAGAAATAAAAGTTTCAGATCAAACTAACAATAAATAATTAATTCACTGCACATTGTTATCTTCATAGTAGTTGCTCAGAGTAAAAGATACAAATGTCAAATAAGGTCCAGAGAATATTAGCACAAACCTTCCTATTCAGTGATTTAAGAAAAACTCGCAGTATAACTGCCTTAACTAATATATTTCTCTTTTCCCTTCCTTTGCTTTTTCCACCATCAATTTCTCTTCTCTTCTGAAGAATTTCTTCTCTATGTACAACATCTGTTGTGCATTTTGGATTTTATTTACTTGTTCAGCTTCTCACACTAGGAGACAATGAGATGTTTTACACATATGAATCTGATTTATTTCATTTATGGAGATGGTCTTAAGTTGCATCCATTTTCCTATAGAAGTCTCAATTTTTTTTTAATGGCTGAGTAGTACTCCGTTATATAGAAAAGCAACATCATTTTTTTTTTAATCCATGCTTTAGTTGGTGTGCATTTGGGTTGTTTCCACAATTTCAGGAATTGCAAATTGTGTTGCTGTAAATGTTGATACACATGTATCACTGTGCGTACAATGTTTCTAATTCTTCTGGGAAGATGACCAGACTCAGAAGGGGAATATCTGGGTTGAATGGTATGTCTAGTCCTAGCTTTTAAAGAAACCTCCACCCTGATTTCTGCAGTGGTTGCACCAGTCTACATTCCCAACAGTAGAGGAGGGTTCCTTTCTCTCCACAGCCCCGCTGATTTGGCTGATTTCTCAGTGGTAGCCATGCTTTCTGGAGTGAAATGGAATGTCCATGTTGTTTTAATTGGTATTTCTCAAATGACCAGTGATGTTGAGCAATTTTTCATGAATTTGTTTGACATTTGTATTTCTTCACTTGAGAAGTGTGCATCCATTTTAATCCAAAAATGGGCCTTTAAAGTAGAGAGGGAGGCTTGAGTTTTTTCAATTCTTTATGGTAAAAACGGTCCTACTCCCAATGTTACATAGATTTAATGCGATCCAAATCAAAACATCATTAGCATACCACACAGAACTAAAGAAATTGCTCCTAAAATTCATCTGGAACCAGAAGAAAACTAGAATAGCTAAAGCAATCCTGGGCAACAGAGGCAAGATGAAGGCATCATAACCCCTAACCTGAAATTATATTATAAAGCTACTGTATAAAATAAGCATGGGAATGGCCAAAAAAGAAAGGAGGAGGGAAACCAAAGGATCAGTGAAACAAAGCAGAAAATGCAGACACAACTGCAAACATACTTAGCCACCTTATCTTTGACAAAGGAGCCAAACACATCCAAATATGTCTACTGGAAGAAAGGTAGTCTCTTTAATAAATGGTGCTGGAAAAACTGACTTTCCACATAAAACTAGACCTATGCCTATCACCATGCACTAAGCTAAGGTCAAAATGAATGAAACATCTAAATATTAAAAGGAGAAGCACAAAATCTAGTGGAAGAGAAAATAGACAGTAATCTTGAAGACATAGGTATAAGTACAGAAATAGTCTTGAAGAATTCATGAACAAAACCCAGACCACAAGGGAGATGCTACAAAGAAGCATCACGTGGGCTCTCACCCTTTTACAAAGATTTGGCCCAACAAAAGAAATCACCAGTAGAGTGAAAGGACAACCCACAGAGTAGAAAAGAATTATAGCTGATTGTCCCTCAGACAACTTATAATTTTAAATCCTAAGATGTTTTCATGAGTTACTCTCAAGAAAGATGTTATTATTAGGAATTTAAGGTCTACATACTGAGGTTCTAAAGAAACTTTCTGTTGTGCTATTCTGCAAATAATGGAACTTCAAAAGTAAATCTTCTATTTTACTTCAGAATTATTAGGAAAAGAAAGCAACTTTCATCTAAGGAGGCCCAAGTCACCTATAAATAGTAGCCATCTACTGACATCTTTTTTGCACTATTTATAATTATAAATAGCCATCAAACTGTAGACTACACCACTGAATCAATATTTATAACTTCGTATTTCTTCCTAAGTATCAGAATTCAGGATTTATAGTTGAGAGTGGGTGTGGGGCCCTGTGGGCTTTAAGAGAAGAAATTAGAAACGTGCTTCAAAGCCAGGTCCTTATCTAGGAGAAAAGGCATGGCTTGCTTGCAATGGGTGAAATCCTAGGAGCAAAAGCAGATAGGAGGTTGGCTGAGGACCAGGCTTTAGGACTGCCAGTTCCTCCCTTGAAGTTACTTCTGGCTGTATCCCAAAGTAGGCCCCTCCCTACCCAAACTTCACTTTGCATGAATGTGTCAAGGGCCGCAATTCAGCATCCCTCTTCCTGAACAGTATGTAAATATGTCTAAAAATAGTCTGAGACTGTAATCCCAGCACTTGGGAGGCTGAGGTGGGAGGATCAGTGCGAGACCAGCCTGGACTACCAAAGTGAGCTCAAGGCCAGCCTGAACTGCATAGCGAGACCCTGTCTCAAAAAAAAAAAAAAAAAAAAAAAAAAAAAAAAAAAAAAAAAAAAAAAAAAAAAAAAAAAAAAAAAAAAAAAAAAAAAAAAAAAAAAAAAAAAAAAAAAAAAAAAAAAAAAAAAAAAAAAAAAAAAAAAAAAAAAAAAAAAAAAAAAA
>PVJA010022713.1:0-20746 GCA_004027025.1 Myocastor coypus | reverse complement strand
GAGAATGTTTTCACATTTAATCTAAAATTCACATTTCTCATGTGGTAAGAGGGTATCAGAAAGAGTTACAGCTGATACACATGGAAAAAGTTTTGAAGAGAGCAATCCGGTCTGTGGGTGAGCTTGGTAGCAGATCTCCTATCTGGCATGCACAAGGCGCTAGGTTTGATCCCCAGCACCACAAAAGCAAATACATAAACAAAATTAGAGCACTTGTAGCTTTAACTTGGGAGTGCTGGGGGACCCACAGAGGAGCTGCTACAGAGAAGAAGGGGCAGGGTGCTGTGGGGCTGACCCAAAGGCAAAACTCTGGCTCAGAGTCTGAGATGTTGCCTGGTGCTGGCTAGAGAAAGAGAGGTCTTGTTAAGGTATTGCAGGTTTCAGAGGTAGAACTTAACAAAACCCCTTGGTGCTACTGATAGCCCTCCAGCACTGCTATCTCAGTGCTGAAAACACTCTTGAGATCCTCAAGTTCAGGGAGTCTGAGGATTGGAAACTTGAAGAATATCATGTAGCACTCATTAAAATCCCAGCCATATAGAGGAAGAGTTAAGAAGCTTGTTCTAGCCCTCCTTCATGTTTTGATGTAGCAATGTTGACATTTCTCAGAAAAGTCCTTGTAGGGGAGTTAGAAAGGACCAAGGCATTAGCTGGAAATTCTGTGCACTGCTTCCTTGTTAGTCATTGCTGTGGGAGAGAGATGGCATTTCCACAGGCTGTCTCCACACTCAAGACCTCTGTATCCCATCTGCATGATCTATGTGATCTCCCATGCGTTGGTTCCCTTCATTAACTGCCTTTATGTCATGTCTAGGTGCCCCCATCCTGATATTAAAATGTTCATTTGGGGCCAGCAAGATGGTTCAGCAGTCTAAAGCGCCTGCTTAGGAAAGCTCAGGCAACCGCAGAGACCATGGTTCCATTCCGGCACCACGTGCTGCACCAGCCCCACCCCCACCCCTACTTGCAGGGCAGGCTGAGCCGGCTATAATACAAAAAAAAAAAGGAAAGGTGTCTTCTCAAAAAGCCCAAAAAGGTTAAATTATTAGGAGAAGCCAGGCATGATAATGCATACCTATAATACCAGCACTTGGGAAGCTGAGGCAGGAGGATCAGTGTGAGTTCAAGATAAGCCTGGGCTACAAAACTGAGCTCAAGGCCAACCTGAAATGCATAGCAAGACCCTATCTCAAAAAGACTAAATAAGTAAATAAATAAATAAAAATTTAAAAAATAAATTTTAAAAAGTTTATGTGTCTTCTTTTTTATTTTTTTTTATTTATTTATTTTTGTCTATGTTTGAATTTGTGTTTTGGTGTGAGGTAGGGATTCAACTTCTTTTCACAAATAGTTATTGATGTGTTGTCTAAACATCAATTGTTGAATGAGTCTGTGTCCCCACTTGATTGATGCTATAATCCTTTAAAGACCTATTTTCAAACAATCAGCACTACTATTGGTCAGATCTGAGCAGACCGCAGCCACCTTTGAATTTGGCTTTCTGTATTTATGGCAGGTTAACCCTTTGGCCTTGTGTATGACATCTTCTGGCCTACCAAGAGCTGCATTTCAGTAGCCTCTTCTTTGATGTTGCAGATTGTGGTGTTATTTAAGCATTCTGTTTTATTTTAATTAAAATTCATTGAAAAAAGGAGGAAACCAAGTTAAAAGTTAGAAGGTAGGCCTTCATGTGTTATGCATTTGAGAAAAAGAGAAAAAGATCATTTAGACTGCAAAAGACTGGCAAGCCTTTCTCCACAACCCTAGGCTAGTGTTATGGTGGGCTAACCTATGGCATAGAGTGGGTTGTTTGTTATCACTGAAAGCTCTAAAATGTTTGCCATCCCTGGCTTAAGGTAGAATGCAAAGGAAAAAAGCCATATTAAAGAGTCTACACACAATTGTGGAAATAAGAATGTAAGACTGCCTGGATAAGAAAGGAAGTCTCTTGGCTGAAATGGTGCCAAAAGTAACATAAAGATGACTAAGGCAAGACAACCCAAGGCAAATCTGGCATGAGGATGTGGCTGTTTTGGCACATACCTCCCAGATGCTCTTCCACCATTGTGATTTACCAGTAAGTGCAATGTGTCCTGAAGAGAACCTATGTAGAGCCTGTAAAACTGCAGGTCACACAAAGGAGAGAAAGAAGCCCACTCCATTATTTTTCATTCTGGTTTCCTAAGTCCATATCATAAGCCCTATACCCTTTCTTGGCCCCAAATAAATCTATCATCTCATCCTGTTGAAATCCACCACTGACATGTATCCCCTCTGAAGTCACTTTTTTTCCCTTCAGCTGCTTTCATCATTACACTGGTCCAGGGTTAGTCTCCTCAAACATGCATGCTTGCCTGCCAGTGTCCGTCTCTACCCTGTAGCCAGAATTATCTGTTAAGGAGGTAGAGTCTAGTTGTTTTAGCACCTGCCTCTGACTGGGACCTTTCATGGTCATCGTGTTGTTGCAGGAGAGGGATGTCAGGGCCCTCGCACTTCATTATGGCTTTTCTTGTGGTCTCCAGTCTATTCCCCTTCTGAGAGCTGTGTTGCACAATGCTTCCACTAAGGTCAGGGTCCAACCCCACCAGCGTTAGACTTCAGGAAAGCCTGTCTGTGCTTTAGATAAGGTCACACCCAATCTTTGCTCTTGCTGCTGTATGACACTGTCTCTCCTCTTTAACACTTGTCACCAGCACAGGGCCACATACTTGCATGAGCACTTGATCGGCGTTTGCCTCCTTCATTGGCCTATCAGTGCTAGCTGTGCTGTGCCTATGCCATTTCCACTCATACTCTCCCCAGTGACAGGCACAAAGGAAGTTCTTATTTGCCCTACTGGCAGCCTCGTCTGGCAAACACATTTCACCAAGAATTTGTTAATATTTTTAAATAACATTGGCTCAAAATGTTTTTATTCTGATTTTCACATAGATTTACCATCCCCATTGTATTAATAAAGTTCTCTTCAGGTAAAATCTCATCTTTTGCCTTTAGAGTGGTCTTTTTATATGCTTTTCTTGGCATCTGAATCTCCAGAATTCCATAGGCTAAAAATCATGGAAAATGATAAGGTCCGTTAGTGTGCATTTTCTATTTAATTATGTGTCTGTAACGTTGCATATATACGTGGCAGTCAAATGTTTGTTGAATTATTATTATGTATTATTTTCATTTTAAATGCCTATAAGGAGGGCCCAGGAGATAGCTCAGTGGAATAAATGCTTGCCTAGCAAGTGCAAGGTCCTAAGTTCAATCCCTGGTACCACCAAAATAAAAAAAGAAAAAAAAAAAGAAAAAGAAAGAAATCAAAAACAAAAAGCCTATAATGAGTGAATACAATTTTGAGAGGAACAGAAAAAATTATCACACCACTTAAACTCCAGTCCTGTTACAGTTTTAATATATTAGGTTCCAAGTTTTGGTTGTTGGCGTTGTGTGTGTGTGTGTGTGTGTGTGTGTGTGCACGCATGTGCACACACGCACACACTTTCTCACTCCTTTACTCGCTTGTTTTTTCAGTGCTGGTCATTTTATCCAGGATCTTTTGCATGCTAAGCAAGGACCATACCACTGAGGTACAACCCCAGGAACCTTTTGGGTTTTTTTATGTGCTTGGTTAATTTTACTATAACCACAATATATATAAAATTTTGTGGCCTACTTTTTCCTAAATACATCATTGTTGATTGAGTGAGGCATGATATTGTATATGGTATGTTAGATGGGCCTCATTTTGTCAGATCAGTTGGCATTTATGAAAAACACAAGGAACAAGGCACATTTTGTAGCCTAACAGCCCTGAGAATGCATGATGCTTTGGTGACCAGGTGGTATAGTAGCAGGCTACCACAATTAGAAAGATCTTAGTGATATTCTCACAACATGAATATATTTTGTGGTACCTTCTGTCCTTCCTGGAAGAAAGAATAAGCAAGACTTCTCACCATGTGTTAAACAGGGTTTTCTTCATTTACTCAACAGACTGACGAGGGCTTCCCTCCATGCTGGACAGTAGTCTGCATAGTAGAAATTCAACAATGGATGAAAGTTTCTGTGTTCCAGTAGGACAGCACACTCCCACAGGATTAGGTGAATGAATGAGTGAATGAATGAATGAATGAATGAATGAATGAATGAATGAACGAGCCAGCCGATAAGTAGAACAACAAAGGTAGCCAAAAAGAATGCTGAATGGCCTGGAGGGAGGGCTGCTCCTTTCCAAGGTTAGTGATATTTGAGCAGAGACCTGAATGGAGGGAGCTGTGCAGCTGTTCTGAAGGTTTTCCTGGCAGAGAAACCCCTGGGGGAAAAAAAATCCCTGAGGTTGCAGCACGTGTTGTGAAGTTTGGTCAGGAGCTGAGGTCAGTGGGCTGGTGGGTGAGGTTGTGAAGCCCGCTCCTCTTCCTCTATCCCTCAGCCCATTCCTGTTCTAGCAGGACTGTCCCTTCTCCAGCCTGCACTGTGCTGAGGCCCCTCACTTCCCACTTTTGGAATCCCCTGGATGAGTGACCCTGTGCGACACTTCCTAGACTGTGTCCCAGGCACAGAGTGTTGTACTCTTTAACAGGAAGTGCTCCTTTCATCATCCGTCAGACCTGGCTAGCAGGGTTATATATGAGGAACTAGGCAGATTGCTCACATTTGAAAAACTATAGAATTTTACTGTCTCATTTCTTAATCTTTCACTCAGTTGAGATAGTTGTTCCTTTCTAGTGACCTAATATGTCTTTCAGATTGCATAAAAACTTCACCTTAGTGAGGCTTACCGTCAGTCTGTAATTATTAAGCATGATTCAACCTCTCCCACTTTAGAAGCCAGCTTTGTTTTTCAGGTTTTATTTTTTGGGTGGGGGGAAGCCTAATTATAATCTTCTTGAATTGCTTTAGGGTTAGATCTGTCACATGCCGCCTTAAGAGCCCATTAGCAGGCTTAAAACATTCATTTCTGAAAGAACGAACTGTTACAGGTTGCTCAGGGTAATTGATTTCTTTTGTTTTCTTTCTTGTTACAGGAGGAGACATCACAGCCTTCCCAGATCTGGGAGAAGAAATATGGAATGTGTTTTACCGCTGACTGAACACGACCAAATGAACTGTCCTGGCAGTAGTCTGGAAGCCAACAGTTAGCAGTTTGTTCAGGCGCTGACACTGCCCAGCACTTTCCAGAGCAAGCTCACTGTTTACAAGAACTGTCGGCCTTCCAAAGCTTATAACCTCAAGCTTTGTTTATTTAAAACATTCTGCGAAAGAAAAGTACCCAGGACCCGTTTTCCAAAATGGCCATGGAGGAATATTTGTGGATGGTCATTTTGGGTTTTATTATAGCTTTCATCTTGGCATTTTCTGTTGGTGCAAATGATGTGGCCAATTCATTTGGTACCGCTGTGGGCTCTGGTGTGGTAACCTTGAGACAGGCGTGCATTTTGGCTTCAATATTTGAAACCACCGGTTCTGTATTGTTGGGAGCCAAAGTAGGAGAGACTATACGAAAAGGTATCATTGACGTGAACCTGTACAACAAGACTGTAGAAACGCTGATGGCTGGGGAAGTTAGCGCGATGGTTGGTGAGTGGCTCTCTTCTTCACACCCAGGGAGGCGTGTCGCAGACCTGCCTCTTGCTTTTGCCGTATCCAGAAATGTGATTTTTGTTTTCACTTTAGAAAAACTGGTTTGATGTTCATACTTCTTTTTTTTGAATTTTTGCTTTCTGTATTTCATGATTTTTAAGGTTTGAAATATATAAAAAAAACTTTATTCAAACTTCAGCAATGTTGCTTGTCAGAATAGATTTTGACTAAATGAATACTGTGCCAAAATGCACAAAAAAGATACTTCTATAGTTGTTCTTGGTAGTTTTAAAGTTACTGAGCTTTCTGAGAAGATATATATGAATGTGCTTTGAAGATTTACCCGTGAAATTTACTTCAAAGTTGATTTACATTTTTTAAAGATTTTTCATCTGTATTAGATGCAGTGTTTTGAAATTATGAATGTGAAAAAAACATTATTTGGGGATTAAGAGGTGTAGCTCAATGAGAGTACCTGCCTAGATACTGTACACCCTGAATTTGATCCCCAGTACTCAAAAAAAATGAAACAATGTGATATTTACTGTACACAGGGTATTTCTAATTGCAGAATACATGCTTAGTTAGCATGCACAGCGCTCTGGGCTCAGGATTCAACACTAAAAAGCCAATGAAAGCCCCTAGTATGTATGGATTTACCTTTTGTGTTCTCAGCTTAAGTTCTAGAGCTACTACCAAACGAATCTTAATGAAATGCTTATGTGCCAAGGAAGTTTGGTCTTCTGTATTATTTACAATCCTTTGGCTTTGGCTTTGGTTTTCTGACATTATCTCTTGAAGCTCCATTTCATATGTGTGCTTTCTTTTTTGGCCAAAAAAACCTGGATGTTACCTATGAGTAGCCCAACTTTTTATTGGTGGTTTTTATTGTCTGGAAAGAGAAAAGAATAGAAATGAGTGAACTGTGTGAATTAGCAGATAGACTGATTGGACAGAATGAGTTCTCCCCAGCCAGTGACCATTGACTCAAAGCACTATGGGGACACTTTGCTTACTGCCTTCAGTACAGTGGCAAGACAACATCCAGGCAGAAATGGGCAGAGTGCAGCTGACAGGACTCTTTCTCTGCTTGCCTCTAGGTAGAGATGACGTCACAGCAGACAGCTGATCTTTACGGGTAATTTGGTTAGGGAGAAGAGGGTTAGAGAGGAATTCTACCACCTCTGCTTCCAACAGGACATATCCTTTTGTAGGAAGAGTCCTGCAGTAGGAGGTAAGATGCTGGTTTACCCAGAACACAGACACATGCCACAGGTCCCTAGTTATTTATGATGTCACTAGCATTCCTTCAGCATCCCAAATGTGGAGATTATTTGCCAAATGGAAGGTGGCCCACCATCTTCCTGTGACAGCAAGTTAGAGACAGTATTGAAGGATCTGATGAGAAGCAGACCAATATACTAAGGTGCTCAGTGTCTGGTAAGGCTAAGCACAGTAGTCTGGTAAGGTTCAAGATCACTTGATTCCAGCTGCTGTCATGATTACTTCCTTGCTTTCACTGAATATGTATTTCTCATGATAGATAGAATTAAAATTTCCCTTAGAAAAATAACTTCTGCTTACAAAATTCATCCCTGATATTTGTGATAGATATCTAAGCTTCAATCATATTAACCTGAAATTAAGATTTTTCTCATCAGGGTGGCATGGCAAGATATATTGAAGGTACAGAAATAAAGAAATGGCAAAATTCCATCTCTACTGAAATATTTCATATTATTGGTTAAAACTTCCTATAAATAATTGTGCTTATTGCAGTTTTGTTACTGGGGATTTTGGCTAGACAGAAAGCTTAGTGAAATTCACAGTTTTTGCTTCTAGCTTTTTATATGGTCAGTACAGCTTGTCCGGTTGTTCAGTTTTCCCACCCATGGCCTTTGGCTCTTTACTGAAAGAATGAAAGATAACTTACCTCAGCTAGAATTTGGGTTTACCAAAGCAATTTGAGGTTTTGCTTGAATAATATGGTTGTTTGATTTTTTTTTTCTTTTTGGCATAAGGTTAGATGAATCTCAAAGATTATTTTGCTGGGAATTTGTATAAGTTACCTTAAATTCCTTGAAAATAGAAACTATGTAAATTTAAGATGGTGATATAATTATTATTGGCTAAAACCAAAGCTAATTCTATTCAGATGCCTAAACTCTCCCAGTCTTCCTCTTCTAAATTCTGTCTCCATTCCCCCCTCTCCCTCCACCCCTCTCTCTCTCTCTTCTTGTTCCATGTTCTTTTATTCCATTTTCTCTTTTTTCTTTAGTAACTTTTCCCCAAGCCCACAGACCTCTGTGCTTCTCATGGCTGGCTTTAGAGTTAAGTTGGGTGGGTAGAGGACCCTGTTCATGCTAGCTCAACTTCCTGAACAAGTTTTATGCTGAACTCTAAACCATTATCAATATACTTACAGTGAAACCATCACTGCTTCCAAAACCCTCCTGAGAATTGAAAACTCAGCTATTTTTTTGGTGGAAATCCCATACCAGCATGAACAAACCATCTCAAACCATCCAAGAGTGCCAAGGCCCTGACTGTGCTCAACACACAAGACTGCTGGGCCCTTCCAGCCACTGCTCACCCACCCCTGCTTTCCTGTTGCGCTCTACCCTTCCCCGTACCTACCTATCACCTCCACTGTGATGTCTGAACCTGCTGCCTCAGAGATGCCATGTCCCAATTTTCCCTAGGTTTTGTCTTGTATCCTTGTTCCATACTAATCCTTTTCCTTTTTGTAGATTACATTGTCTCACACAAAACATCTCTTTCCCCACTTGTGTTTAATGAGTGTAACCCATTTAGGATCAGCAATTCTGAGGTGAGGAGGCCTTGTCGACTGCCAGGCCTCCAGAGATACTTGGCTCCCACTGCCCTCTGTGAAGCTGTCTCTTCCCTCTTCGCTGCTGTCCCTCTTGCTCTGCTTCATCCCAGAGCAGGCAGTGCCCACATTTGCCACCATCTCCTGCACACTGTCCTCATCCAGGATATATGTTACAGAGCCAGCCCAAAAGGGACAGCAACTTCCAGGAAGGACAGTCTCCTAGATGAATGCACCAAAGTGAATGTGTACCATTCTTCTACATCAGGAGACTATTTGATTTTTCTAAGAATGCTAAAGCAGAAAGTTTATTTTCTGGGCTGTAGAACATGCTCAAAACTCTAACTTTATTTTTAGAGTAGTCAGTCCCTGTGGTACCCAGTGCTCAGCTGTGATGCCCAAGGAATTGTCCCTGGAGGAATGGTCTCTGACTTGGAGCCTGGTCCTGTTCCTGTTCTGGCAGCCCAGGCTGTAGGGTTTGACAAAGCCTCTCAGCTGCCCTTGGTGCAAAGGTCAGCGTAGTGCACCCTCACTGAGCAGCTGTCCATGTCGCCTCACACTGGAGCCAGTGCAGCGCTCAGTGGCCCTTCTAGGACTCAGAGATCTTTGAAGAGATGCCAGGGGTCTGCTGAGCAGTGCTGCTGCTGCCATGCAACCAAGTTTCTAGATTTAACATTCGGGATTAGCTTACCAGCCAAGCCCTTTTGTTCCTGTGCAGTTCTGTACAAGCTTTTCAACAACTGCTTCTGAAAGTGATCTGTCCCAGCTGATACTTTTAATACTCACTGCAAAATCTGATCTGCTTATGAAAATATCCAGTGTGAACTGTAGCCCAGAAAATAGTAAGTGTAGGAAAGAGTGCTAGAGAGAAATGAGGAGACAAAGCCAACAAGGGCTCCTGACACAGTGAGCAGGACTGAGGGCAGATCCCCAGCTTGGAGTTCAGCATCACAGTTACTTTGAAGTGGCACAACCCAAATGGCTGGTCTCTAGCCCTCCCTTTGTCCTTGGGGGAATGGTCTCTGCCTTGGAGCCTGGTCCTGAAAGGTGTGACTTTAACACTGTCCCTTGATGCCATGACTTTCTTATCTCTCTGTGTATAGTGAGCCTTTCATCCCTCAGTTGATTTTGGCTGAACATATCAGAACAGGTTCAGCAGCAGCTCCTCACCATCATGTGATGAAGGTGATTAACAACAGGCCCAGGAGACCCCAACATGCAGGACAGGAGAGCAGTCCCTCCTTTGTAGTACATGATGATTGCATTCGTTGTGGGAATCGGCACATGTACATAAATATATCTTAATTCTTGTTCCCCACCACCTTTTTTACCAGCATCAGATTATTTGTAAGTTCCTGTAAAGTTAAAAGTTAACTATATATATATATATATATATATATATATATATATATATATATATATACATATTAACTAGATTAATAGGCAAAAAACATATAAAACACATAAGGCAGTTGTACTAAATCAAGGTACACTTTTATGGATGTTATCTCACTGGATTACAATAACTTCTCTTTTTTCTTATTATTCATCCTTTATTTTGCATTTTGTTTATATACTAAGTTTCTCATAGAAGAGAATCCATGAAATATTTAAGTTTGTGTGTCTGATTTACTTAACATTATGATTTCAGGGTGTACCTATTTTCCTACAAATGATACAAGTTTATCCTCCTTTAAGGCAGAGTACTACTTCACTGGGTAGAAATACCACATTTTTTCTGTTCACCTTTTGATGGATATGCAGGCTGCTTCCAAGATTTAGTTATTATGAGTTGTGATGCTATAACCATAGGTATCTATAAGTCATTGTAATATGTCTTTAACTCTTTTTGGAAGACACCTAGAAGAGGAACAGCTGGGTCATATTTTTTTGGTTAGTACTCTCGCATACTGTAAAGAAACAATCCATGGAAAATTGAGCTGAGGGAGATGTGGAAAATAACAATTTGGACTTTTCCCTTGGTGGCTGTGACTCTGCTATGTCTGACTTTCTTAATCTTTCATCCTACAGGCTCAGCTGTGTGGCAGCTGATTGCATCTTTCCTGAGACTTCCCATCTCAGGCACTCATTGCATTGTTGGCTCTACTATAGGATTCTCGCTTGTTGCAATTGGCACAAAAGGAGTACAGTGGATGGAACTTGTCAAGATTGGTAATTGACATTTTCTTTTACCTATAAGAAGGAAAATGTACCTGTACTAGAGTAACTTTTACAAAAAGTTGCATTTATAATGTGTTTTTTTTCCCTTCATGTGTTAAGGTTTAGAAGGCCTCTGTGGTATGGGTAATGCTTTTTACCTTCAACATCCTGTGAGTGGAGATGGCAAGCCCTGTATCAGACCCCTGGTTGTGAGGAAGCCTCAGAAGGAGGCCAGGGCCCTTCACCCTGCAGCTGCCTGGGAAGAAGCTCTCTAGTATAGTGCTCCTTCCAGGCCAGGGCTGCCAAGCAGACCTAGGCCCATCCCCAGTCCCCATGTTCTGCTGACTTCTTGGCTCTCCCTGTAGCAAGAGGTAAATGCCCACAACAGTCTGCATACCAATCTGTGCTCTGTGAGGAATGCTCTCTTCCTCCACTTTAGTCCCCTGGATAGTTCATTCTTTTACTGGAATGAACTGAAAATTTCCTACAAGTAACTTAAGTGCAACCTTCCTTTTGACAGAGCAATATTCCACAGTGTATAAATGCCACATTTTCATTCTCCACTCATCTGCTGGTGGGCAGACAGGCTGTTTCCATGATGGAGCTATTATGAATTGTGCTGCCATAACATGGATGTGCATTGGGTTCTCTAGATCAGACTGCATCCCTGGCTTGCCCAGCAGACTCACAGACCACTACAAAAGCAACCTGACATCCCAGACTTCTGGAACACTGGCTGTCAACTCTAGCAGCACTTAAGTCCCTGGGGGTGCTACTTACAAACTAATGCCCAGACTTCATTATGGGCCATATCAACCAATCAGGATTTTGAGGAAATAGCCACATACACAGCTGATTTATGAAAACTCCCCAAGGGCCCAGAGCTAGCCACAGCAGGAAGCTTCCAAGCAAGAAGCTAGAAGGTAGAGTGCTTCTGTTGTTAGGTGCCAGGAATGTTAGTACCAGGCTGGACTGTGGGCAGGAAGGGAGGTGATCCATCTTTTGAGTAGGCTTTCCTGTCTGAACAGGTGCTGGGTCTTGGTAGAGATGGATTTTAAAAATCAGGTAGAAGGGTCCTGTGGGATGCCAAGGCGTCTGTGTTCTGGCCTGGACGACCCTGAGGCCTAGGTTCATGTCCTAGCAGAGCAAGCCATGGAGAGGCCAAGAGGGTTGGCTGGGTCTGAGCTAAGGTGAACAATTCTGGAAATACCTATAAGATCTAACAGCATGTCTTGTTTTCACTGTGTTATATCAGTTGTAATTACAGCCTCAGTTATGTATGAATTTAAAATTCACCAGATTTTTTTTAATTATTCAGTTGCTTCTTGGTTTATATCTCCACTGTTGTCTGGTTTCATGTCTGGCGTGCTGTTTGTACTGATCAGAATGTTCATCTTGAAAAAGGTAAGTGAGGCTATTATTTTCTATTACATTTTAGAACTATTTTTGGTTCTCCTAATAGGAACTCATAGTGGGAGAGGTAGAGGGAGAACTGCCTTTGCAAAGCTAAGGCCAGACATCTTGAACTCTAGAGTCACAGCACTTGACTAAAGTCAGAGGTGACCGTGAGTCACCAGGCATGCCCACATGGAGTGCCCCGGAGCCCCTCAGAGCCAGCCTCCCAGTAGCTCTGCTTGGCTCTGGGATTGAGTTCTTCAGTCAGCATTTCCAAGTCAGCTGTCACTTAAGGTAGCTGAAGAGACTTCTTACACAAATGTAAATGTTAAAGGGTTTATTTTTAGTGTTTTAATAGAGAAAGAAAACTGAAACATTGACTTTGAGGAAAGGATATACAAAGAAGAAAATATACCTGTACCAGAGTGCATTTTGTCTGAAAAGAAGTAAGATTAAAGTTGGAACCTACTGAGATCAATGTCTGAAAGAATGTCATTTTTTTCTTGACTATAAAGGGGCATTTGCATTATAATTTTCTTTTTAAAATATATTATAACTAATTTTTAAAATCCACATAATTTTTGTATACTTATTTATACTGTTGTGTTTTGATGCATGTATACAAATTATGATAATCAAAGGTTAGTTAGCATTTCCATATTCTCAGATATTACCTTATCTATGTTATAGGAATCTCCAGACTTTTCTCTGATTATTTTGAAATGAATATTGAAATATTCATTATTTGCCTTATTGTGTTCTATACATTGGAACTACATATAACATTTGTGTAACCACACAAAACACCTAAAATAAACAGTTTAAAGGAGGAGGAAAGTTTTATCCTAGCTCATGGTTTCCAAGGTTTCAGTCCATGGTCACATGACCCTTCTGGTTGAGCCTATGGGCATAGCGTGGTAGAGAGAGAAGTAAAAGAGGTCTGTTCACTTCCTGGTGGCTGCAAAGCAAGAACCTGCCCCCAGGACTTAACTTTCTGCTACAAGACCTCCACTCCTCAACGTTCCCTCACCTCCAATTAGTGCCAGGACTGGGATCTAGGCCTTCCACACACAGACCTCAGGGGACATTCAGGATTCAAGTTACAGCAAACTATTTCCCGACCTAACTATTTTGTTACCCATTATCAACCCTCAACCCTGTCCCTCCCGCACACACTTCCTTGTTTGATCAAAATTTTTAGCTTTTACAAATGAATGAAAACATAGAGTTCTTGACTTACTGTGCCTGGATGGCTTTCACTTAACATAATGTCCTAGTCCTGTTACAGTGCCTACATCACCCCCACCTCACTTCACCCCACAGATCACCACTCTATTGCCTCATATCAACACCACAAGGAAAAAGCGAGTGAAGTTAAGGTATTTTGAGAGAGAAAGTACATTCATAGCACTTTAGTTAGTCATTTTTGTTAACCTCTTACTGAACCAGATAAACTTATCCTGAGTACGTTGGTAGAGGAAGAATGAAGATATATAGGAATCAGTGCTCCCTAGGGCCTTAGGCATATCCTGGACGTCTGGAAACATGTCCACACAAATTCCTGAGTACTGCTAAGTGAATACTTGCCAGCACATCAAACATACTATGCTTAAAGATACAGCTCTTCTCTTAGCATCACCCAGGTGTCTGCTGAAGGGCTCACTCCCTTGAGTAAGCATGGTTTCTAAGGACCACTGTTGGGCAGTAGACTCTTAAGGTAGTATCTTTAAGCCATGTAACTATCTTAGAGGATCCTCACAAGTTGGCCTCCAGGTATTTGTCCAGTGTAAATAGATATTCCAGGGCAGACATGGGTGCTCAGCTAGAGCCAAAAGCTCCACAGGTTTCATGGAAGGATTTGCTGAGCTCCCCTCTCAGTTTCCTTCAGTTTCTGCCCCTGACATCAGCTCATGTGATATCAGGCTTTAATGAGCCTGCTGCCCAACAGTGGTCCTTAGAAAATGCTGTGTAGGAGAGATGCCTGACCCAGCCCTTTGTGTAGATGTGCAACAGCTCATAGAACTTGATGCAACCACCTTTTTGCTGTACTGAGACTTGGGAGACTTTCTAGAAGTGTCCTGTGTATAATGTTGTCCCAGGATACATGCTCCTGAGTCCTGACCTCACATTTTGTCATTGTTACACAGGAAGACCCCGTTCCCAATGGCCTCCGGGCACTTCCTCTCTTCTATGCTGCTACAATAGCAATAAACGTCTTTTCCATCATGTACACAGGAGCACCAGGTAAGAATTCCATGGAAGCTTAACCCACGAGGCAAGCCACATTGTTTCTGATGGAATTAATTTGTTTGGAGCTGGCTGTTTGCTTACAATGGAAAACATTACTCGTAGTCATTATGGAGTAGTAAAAGAGTTATAAATTCATTGGCTTGTTTTAAATACCCAAGATATATGTGAGGTACAAAGGCAATGGGCTTCCAAGTTACAAAATAAGTTTTTTAAAAAATAAATTAAAATAATTTAAATCCCTTTCTGCTGCAAATCCATCTGGGTTGCCTTAGCAGCTGGCCCACCCTCTGAGCCTTAGAACTAATACCCACTGGGCCAGCACACACCCACAGGGAGTACGTGAGAGACATGTAGACATGCCTGGCACTGTGCAGGTGCAGGTGAGTGCAACAGTGACTGAGCACACATATGTGGGTGTGGGTGTGCAGGTATGTGGGGATGGGGTATGTGCATGCACATGCATACCTATGTTCCTCACTCCAGAGGCCCCAGTGGGGAGATGCAACTCCTAGACTTTGCAATGAAGCTAGTGATGGCTTTCTGTTCACAATTATGCTTTTTTGTCCTATTCTAGTCAGTTCTTAGAATTTAGGGTTTTAAAGGGGGCATCGTGCTTCCTTGTCTCCTTCCAAATGTCAGACCCTTGTTTCTGCTATAGTTTGATTATACATTAGCTGAAAGAACCATCTTACTGGGAATGCAATGTGTTCTGGGAAAATTAGGCTGAACGGTGGGTGAGACACTAAGGACAATGCAGGTGCACCCCAGGGCTGCTGTGAGAATGGATGATACAGAGTGCTGGAGCTGGTCTCTACACAAAGGAGCCCTCCAAACTCCCTGCTCCTCTAGAAGGTTGGTAATATTGCCAACCCCACTTTGTAGGTAGAACACAGGTGCGGCAATATTAGCTCATGTAAGTAGGAACATGTGGGACGAGAATTTAAAGATAGCAACCTAGTGCACTGTGAGATAGCTTACAAAAAATGCTCCGTATAGCTCCTGTTGTGTCCAGAATGTTACTGATACCAACAAGGAAACAAAAATGCATTGACCTTAACAAATTTTATCTCTTAATGGTCTTTAAAAGGTCTTCTAATATCCTTCAGTACCTAGCTGTGTATATTTTGTATATAATCAGTATTGTTAATATGAAGAGGCAGCCATCTTCTTAATTAGGAATCTTCTTAAAATCTATGTGAGGATGGTGAACATCATTGTTCAGTAGATGCTTAACAGTATTGTCAGGCTCAGAGATGGTGCTGAGGTACTTGAGGTGAACAGCTATCCTGACAGGAAAATAGCTGCTCATCAGCCAACTGAGTTCCACACTGTGTAGCAGAGCAGAGTGTCTCTTCTGACAGGACACTACATACTAGGATAATGCAGGTGGCACTTCACACAGTGCCTGCATGGTGAAGACTTGGGTCACGTTGGTCACTGTTAGCCTCATTTTCTACCATCTGCTGACAGTGAACCCTGTGCCATCCTCTCTCCCACCTGTACCTGTATGGAATATTTCTTCTTTGAAGTTTTGTAGGGGGCTTACAGGAGGAAGAAGCTAAAAGTCGTGACTGAAGGAGTAATGATTTGTTTCTCCAAGAAGTCACAGAAGGACTTTGCTAATATTTTGGTTCCTGGGGCAAGGCTGGGGATGTTTCGAGACTACCCAGTAGGTGAGCCCAGATTCTGCTGCACTGGTATTGTTCTCTTATATGAGCCATCTCTACTTGTCCGGATGTATATAGTAAGTAGCCATGGGGACAAGGTCAAGCCATCTGTTCTCAGCATACATCTGCCCTTCTGCCTGTCTAGAGTTTATTCCCCCTACTTTCATTCTTCCTTAGAATACTTTATGCAGCACATACAAGCTTCAGAAATAAAAGAAAACAATAGAATTCTTTGACAAAAAGAAATGGCAGTCTTAATCTTATCCAGTTTGGATTGTAAGAAATTTGGATAAATAGCATTTTTATTTGTGGAGATGAATTAAGTAGAGTTTGTTGGAATTTGGTTTTGCAATTCGAGCCCAAAATGTTATGAGGTTCCTTGGATCTTAGTTTCCTTTGTTTTACTTTGCATCTGAAATAGATGTCATTCTTATACTTGAGCTTTTTAAAAATTGTCTTTGGATTTTTATCCTAAAAATTGATTAATTAGAACTCAAAATAACTTAGGAAATAACTTGCTTACTTGGGTTGGATATAAACCTGAAGTTGATAATTAATTGAAAAAGACCTACAGTCATGTGGGGTCTGACTGTTACTCAGTGTTTAAACTGAGAGTGCTGAAGTCCATGCATGCTTCTGGGAAGAGGCAAAGCAGATCACCTGATTAAGCCTCTGCAGTTGCTCTCGGCTTCCAAGCCCCAGCCAGGTCCCCAAAGCAGCTGTGTCAGCTTCATCACCAGCTCACTGTGCATACAGCTTCTCTGGCCCATCCCTGAACCTATGGGACTAACAATTTTTCAGGCTGGCCAGTGGTGTTTCAGTGGAGAGTGGTGGCCTTGTCATTACGCTCTCACCTTGGTTTGACCTCCTTTTTTAGAGACAGGGCCTCCCTCATATTGCCCAGGCCTGCATCAAACACTTAAGTTCAAGGCATCCTCTCTCCTTGGCCTCCCAAGTAGCTGAGAGTCCCTGAACCAGGTTAATCACCTCTTTTACCCTTCTGTTTACCTTATTATAGTTCTTAGGTAATGAGTGCTCTTGGAAAGTTCTACTAGTCATCTTTATTTGTCCTTTTCATCAGAAAATGAATTCTCAAACATAGTGAGGCTTTTCTAGAGCAAGCCTGTACCTGGGAGATGGCTGCCATGGTCTCCTCCTTCACCTGCTTTTTCTCCTTCATCTTTTCTTCTTTCTCTTCCTCTGTCCTTTTTCCTTCTCTTCCTCTCCTCTTGTTCTGGGAAAATCTCTGCATCACCACCCTGAGGCCCCAGGTGGCTTTGTGAGAAAGAACTTTTTCCTGTGGGCTTTCTAAATTCTTTGTTGAAATTATAAAGTACAAGCTCTGAAGAAGCCAGAAATTCCAGCTTTAGTGATTCTTAGTCATGGATTAAGGAAGCCCTGGGGTGAGAAGTACCTTGAGTTATCACCAAGAACTGGATTCAAAAGTGATTTAAACTCATTCTTTTGCATAATTATTGTAAGTGAACCCTAGTTTGAGAAAGATGGTACTATATTTTTAAAATCCCACTATATAGAAAATTAGGAAGCAGCATATTTTATTTCACAAGTACATTTCATTTTCTTGAGTTATTCCAGCATTCCTTTTACAAAGATAGCTGCTTCAATACCTTGAAATGTTAATTTGCAACAAAACAGAAAAAGGACTGGTAACTCAGCCATGCAGGATTCTATTAGAAACCCATGCATGCCTGTGTGTGGTACTGTGGGAGATCACTGTGGGAAAATAAATGCACAGTATATGGTCACATGTCAAGTAAAGGCACAGGACAATATACCTAGTCTTTTTTGTCTCTGTTGAATTAGGAAAAAGAAAACCCTTGCAAGCCCCATAGTGATATTTTTATGTATCCTAAAAACAAACACTTCCCACTTTTCCCTGGCAAGTGGGCTCAAGTATGACCAGGAAATTCCATGCATGTACAGCATATGTCTCAGCCATAGCCACTGATATTTTTATAAATGTGTATTATGTATAACATTAAAAAGTGAAATCTGCACAGTAATTCATGATTTTTTTTAAATGTATTTAGTACAGGGCCTACAGGGTCTCAGTACGTAGATCAGACTCATAGTGATTCTCTGGTTTTCAGCCTCCCAAGCACTGGGATGGGAGCCCAGTGGTGCACGCCACCACTACCAGTCTCAGTTAGCACCTCAGCACACCCAGGGTGGGGCTGCCAGGGCACCATGGGGATTGAACCCTGCTCACTGCGCTCTGCCTCAGCAGGTACTTTAGTCCACTGAGCTATCTGGCTGGCCCCTGTGGAGTACTTCAATAAGAAGAAAGGTCCTGGGAGGGGCTGGTGAGCCAAGATAGTAGGGAACTGCTATGGGCTGGGATTTTATTGATTTCATGTAAATTTTATCCATTGTTCAGATCCTAATAATGGCTCTGTACTTGAACATGAGATAAAACAAAGGGATGACCATGGAGAGGGAGGTTTTAGTTCTTCCCTGAATGACTTGGCTGTTCTGCTGATCTTTGGGGACTGTAGAATGTTTATTAAAATGCTTGAGGTTAGAACTAAATCACCATTCATCGGATCTTTGTTGTTCAGACATGGAGGAGCTTGAGGTAAAAGACCTACTAGTGGCAGAGCAAAAGCCTGGGTTTGGCACCCCCAGTTCTGGCTGCTCACGCCCACTTCTGCCTGAGTGAATGCCAGAAATTCCACCCGTACCCTATTTCGTGGTCTGTGTGCCTTCCCTCTCTGCTCTTGGAAGGTGTAATTATTTGGGAACAATTTGAAATCTCATCAGAAAGACTGTCCAATACAAAGTATTTTGTCACAGATTTTGTTGTCTATAAGTCACCCTTAAGTTTTTAAAAGAAAAAAGGTTTGCAATGCATGTGTATTGATTCAAGTGCTTTTATAGGCTGATTTATGCAACTTGATTTTACTTAATGTAGTTCGGAGCTATAAAAGTAACTCTCAGTTCACAGGCTTTAAAAATAATTCCTTGTGCCCATTGGATGCTCTGTATATTATTACATTGGTAGAGTAATTTCGTGAGATCCCTGTCCTGTTCTCTGTCCTCTCTTGTTGAGAACAATATTCTTCCTGTTTGCCTGGCTTCCTTCTCACTCCTCCTTTGTACTTGATGTTTTTGCTTCATCTCCCCACTGCTTACATCTTCAGAGCTGTGTCGGTGCCCCATCTTCTCTCCTGGCTTCTTGTGACCCAGGGAATTTTCTGATCACTTCTAGGGCAAATCAATGGCAATGGCAGATAGGATAGTAAAATAGTAAGGGCAGGCAATTGGGAGTCTTACTGCCTAAGCAAAAGGTCAAAAGTCTTGAATCTGATCCCAGTTAATCCTTTTGGCTATAGGTCCTGACCCGATCTAGGGCCCCAGATACCCCTAAAAGGGAACATGGAGGTGGGCTTTGAGGAAGCACAGAAAGCTTCTGTTTGAGCTGGGCTTGACATGGCTCGAAAAAATGAGGGCCTAATAGTGAGAATATTCATTTTATTGTTATTTCATGGCATTTTGTATGTGTTTTGTTTTTGTTTTTGCAGTACTGGGATTGAATCCAGGGGATGTATATGTTGGGAAGTGCTCCACCACAGAGTTGTACCCTCAACCCTTTTTACTTTGAGACAGGGTCTCACTAAATTGCCCAGCTTCACCTTGAACTTGTGATCTTTTTGTCTCCACCTCTTAAGCAGCCTACAATTGTAGAAATGAACCACCACAATGAGACCACAAGTAGCGCATTTTACCATTTATCCTCAGCTAAACCACAGAAGGGAAAACCTCTTCAAAGCCCTGAAGCTTTGAAGCTCCAAGAGTAATGGTCACGATGTTAGTTATCAATTCCATCCTGTTAATAAACAGTTACCCCTCAGTTGGGCAAGAAATAGTTTTGCGGTGTGACCCTTTGTCCTGTGTGTGAAGATTCCGCCAAGCAGATAAAAGTCAGGAAGTTGTAGCCACAGGCCTGGCCAGGGAATTGGCCAAAGCTTCAGGCTTTGGGCTCAGGGCAGAGCTGGGGTGGGGGGCGGGAGCTGAGAGCAGAGCAGGGCTGTGCAGCCTGTACCCCCAGAGTCTGTGAGTGAGAGCCACACTCCCACTTATGCAACTCTGGCTTCTGTTTTTAATATGTTAACTCTGACTCATCATTTACAGTATTAACTACTATTCTGTAACCTTTGCAGTTATCAAAATGTTAAATGACACCTTAATTGAGTAAATTTCAGTTGGCTTATTTGTATAAAATAGTTAACAAGTCACAAAGCCTGCATTGTGATTTTAAAAGCTAAACTTCAAGTAGCTTCCTTTTATAAAGAAAATAATTAAATAATTCTGGGGCTGGGAAGATAGCTCTGAGGCACAAGTGCCTGCTTGGCAAGTGCAAGGTCATGAGTTTGAACCCCAGTCCCACCAAAATAATAATAATAATAATAATAATAATAATAATAATAATAATAATAATAATAATAATTCTCAAAAACAACTTTTTAATATACTTTTTAGTTATCAGTATAGAGGTGTGCTGGTGTGATGAAAATCTAGTACCTGGTGTCTGCAGCTGTGCTGTGGGGGATACTGTGATGCACTGAGTTGGTCACAACACCTGGGGCCAGATCAGCACCAGAGGCTGAGGAGGGCACGTCAGTGTGTCGTTAGTGCCCATGCACTGCACATAGCGCTTGAATCCCCTGTGAGGGGCTGGCACAGGTGCACAGCACACCTTCGTTCCTTTTTCATCCCCCTCTCTCCCTTCCCTCCATCTCTTGATCTCCTTTACATCTGAGAAAGAGCCCTCTCCCTACTTTTATTCTCTGTCTTCTATTGTGTTTTGTTTCTTTTATCTTTTTTTTTTTTTTTTTTTTTTTTTTTTTTTTTTTTT
>PVJA010022712.1:7658-33973 GCA_004027025.1 Myocastor coypus | reverse complement strand
CTCACTTTTGTAGCCCAGGCTGGTCTCGAACTCGCACCAATCCTCCTGCCTCCGCCTCCCAAGTGCTGGGATTACAGGCGTGCGCCACCACGCCCGGCTTCAGCGTAGTTTAGTAGCGCTGTCCTCTGGCTGGAATATTTAGATAATGGTTGAAGATTATAAGATGGAAAAATCCCAGATACACTTATAGGAAAAGCTAGGGACCCTGCCTGCCAAAAATTTTACTTTTATATAGTGGATACCTCCTAGCAGGTGGCCAATATATATATTTTGAAAGATCCATGTTGGAAAAGTTGTAAACATAATATTAAAGGATATGTACTACTTAATCCAGAGTGAAAGGCTCAACAATAATGATGTGAGTAGACCTATAAAGTTATCCCCACTAGGACTGCTCTTAGGAAGTTTGGCCATTATTCTTCCTTGGATTTCCTCAAAGATGATAGAGGTAGCCACAGAGAAGCACTGATAGCTAACTTACTATTTTATTGAGTGCCTGTTATTTGTCATCAAATATATCTTATGTCTGAATGCCTGACAACTATTCTGCAAGGCAGATTTTCATCTTTATTTTATGTTAATGAAAATGAAATTCAGAGATGTTAATTAACCTGTCTAAAAAAAATCACAAGATGAAATCAGTCAAGATTTAATACAAGTAACTCAAATTCTAAGGCATGGCTACAAATCAGTAGAAAAGACAAGGTATGGTGCTGGTGAGATGGCTCAGCAGCTTACAAAGCCTGCTTAGGGAAGCTTAGGCAACCAGAGGGACCATGGTTTAATCCATGGCACTGCATGCTGTGCCAGCCCCACCCCCAGGGAAGGCTGAGCTAGAAATAATTAATAATAATAATAATAATAATAATAATAATAATAATAATAATAAGACAAGGCGCAAGACAGACAATCCAGGTTGCATTCTATATCTCGATCAGTGATTGCTACCTAGAAATCCACTATTGGGCAACCATTCAGCAATTGAGCTAGTTGCTATGGGTACCATCACGAACAAGACAGACAACTTTCTTGCTCGTTTCAGCTTCTAGTCTAGTAGGAAATATGATGCTGATGCTTTGGGATCTGAAGGTGATTTGGTTAGGAATAATTTTTTTTCCTATTTTCTTTATTTTCCTCACTTTACTTTTATTTATTTATTTTTAATGTATTTGTTACAGGGTCTCGCTATGCAGATCAGGATGTGGTGATCCTCCTGTTATTAGCCTCCCCAGCCCTGGGATTACAGGTGTGCACCAACACGCCTTGTCTCATTGGCTGGCTCAGTGCACCAGGGGCAGAGCCAGCACAGCATGCGGTGCCAAAGATTGAACCCTAGTCCCTGCGGTTGCCTAAGCAGGTGTTTAGTCTGCTGAGGTATCTCATTGGCTCTCTTGCTTTACTTTTATAATTAAAAAAGAATGTTTTTCCTATACAGATACAGCTACTATGATATCTTGAGCTGAACATGCAGCTCAACTTATAAGATCAGGGGTATTGGAGCAAAAATACACAAATATTAACTGCTTAAACTAAAGAAAACACAGTTTCATTAACAGAGGAATTAAGTCAAATCTTCTAGAATATTGAAAGTTAACTTCTCATGTAAATAATGTGAAGCTAAGCATAGAGCTTTTTTTTTTTTTTTGTCTTTACTTACCTCTTCTGTTGTCATTAACCAGCTTGTTATATCAGTTATCCTTGGGTAGACTCTGGAAATAGATTTCTGTTGCATTCTCTTTTAAGGATTTAGGGTATTATGACTGACTGAATTGATTCATAGGGATTTTACTTATTCACTGCGTGCTGCCGTGTTTTTGTTCTCCATCTGGTTAAACAGCATGCCTCTCTGTATAGCATTTGCAGTGTTCACATGATGCTTCAGTACTTAGGTGACAGTTTTTCATTATGTCTGGACTATGTGAGGTGCATGGAAAGTCTCTGGAACAGTAAACTCTAATTTCCCAATCATGAACAGTTAGGAAACCAGAGTTCTGCATTTTCATTAACACAGGGCTCTCCACGCCAGCTCAGCTTACTACCTGCTAAGCCTCCTATGTCTGTTAGAAAATGTGCACTGGCAGTTTTCCAGTCTTTCTAAGACTCATAAATAAATGCCTTTCATATGAAATGTATTTGGTTTGGCATATTGACACTGGAATACATTATTCTTTTAGCAGTTGAATAAATTAAAATAAAATGATGGCTCCATTTTTTTCCATGTAATAAGATGAGCATAATTGGGTTAATATCTTAATCTGGCAGTCAGGAGTTAGATTGTATACTGGAAATCACACAATTTAGATGGAAGAAATTACATGTTTCCATTCTCTTGATGATCCTTTTATGCATCAATGACTAAGGGAGGGAATTGGTCAGACAGAGACTGGAATTACATGGAGAGATTACAAAAAAACTCTGAGATCAGAGTCCCATGTCCTCAAAATCCTGATTTAATAAGTTTGAGGAGCAGTTAGGGTACCAAGCTGTTATAGAGTTCCTATATGACACCCATGTGCAGCCAAGGTGAATAGTATCCCTATTATGAATGTCAGAGAGAACATTTCTCCAAGGAACACACTTGCTGACTGTCCCTCCTCATCCTTCCTCTTTTGCCCCCTAAATCTGTCTCACAGCCCAGCTTGTGGATTTCATCTAGAAGAATAAAAAGATTAGGAAGAATAAGAAGAGGAAGACTCTGGTAGGTCTACTTTATAGTCCTGTGGGCATATAGAAGTTTGGGGGAGCATGCAAGATTGCTGTAAGCTGTGATATAGTGAAGTCAGTTTGATTACAAGCTCTCTGGCTCTTGCCTGAACACGCTGGGGGTGTGAGGGAAGGGAAGCCTACTGGCGGATCCATGTATTGCCAGAAGTATCTGCCCAGCAAGGATTGTGTCATAACATTGGTGTCTTGGGCTTGGTCTTTCACTGAAAGTATGTTTATTGCACTTTATATTTTAGAATGAATGTTTAGCATTCAGCTTAGGATTCAAATATTTACTCATCAGTCTATAAAGCAGACATTTGACATCTCATATCTTTGACTATAAAGGCCAGAACAAGTAATATCAAAATGTACACTGGAGGCAAGAGTGTCATAGACCTTAATAGTTTATCTTAGTTCCTTCAAAAGAAAGTTTCATGCTATTATCAGTCAGTTTCTTCTTTGTGAAAGTTTTTCTTTTCTGTTCATGTCTTGTACTCTAAATAACCACTTTTAAGGTTATGATATACAATGTACTAACTCTTGTTATTCTGTCAGAATGCTGTCTTGTTTTTTTGTTTTTTTGTTTTGTTTTTTACATTATGGCCAGCTCAGCCTTTCCTGGGGGCAGGGCTGGAGCAGCATGTGGTGCTGGGGATGGCACCACAGTCCCTGTGGCTGCCTAAACTGTCCTAAGCAGGCCCTTTGGACCCCTGAGCCATCCTGCTGGCCCCTATACTGGCATTTTGTTGCATGTAAGCAAATTTATTGAATTTATAATCAAGTGCATACTTTAATCTTCTTCAACTGGATCTTCATGACGTATACTTTCATAGTGCATCCAAACACTGTATTTCACAACAATGATAAAGGTTTCTCTATTGCATTCCATGTTAAACAGTGATAGCATTCTTGGGTTATTATTATATGTAAAAAAGATTATAACAAGGAGGTGTTAATAAATTCTAGATTGTGGTATTAGTTTTATAGCAGCAAACCTCTCCCTATTTATAACTTTTTGACACTCTAGAAATATTCTTCTACTTAAAATTTTCTAACTTTAGTCTAAAATCAAATCCTTCTTTCTTTTTCCATGAATAGAAATGCTTACTTATATTTTTTAGGATTAAGTTTATCTGCAAATAACAGAAATCCTAAAATAATAGCTTAAACCAGCTACAATTTAATTTTTTATCCTCATATGAAGTAGGTGCAAGCATTAGGAGTCCAGGAGCCATTTTGCTCTCACCAGGAACCTGGTCTTTATGTCCTTAATGAAGAACTTTCACCTTGACGGTCACCTCATGTGCCAAGATTTCTGATGGACCACAGGAATCTCAATAAGAAGGGAGCTATGGGGGCCTGGCGGGATGGCTCAGTGGTCTAAAGCGCCTGCTTTGGAAAGCTTGGGTGGCCTCAGGGACCGTGGTTCAATCCCCGGCACCACATGCTGTGCCAGCCCTGCCTTTGGGGTGGGCTGAGCCGGCCATAAAAATGAGTGAATAAACAAACAAACAAAGGTTCTGAAACAAGAAAAAAATTAAAAAATGAAAAAAAAATTATTAAAAAAAATAAGAAGGGAGCTAGAAAACAGAGGCAAAATCCAAAGATCTATTCTCCACTGTATAATCCTGTGTTTCGTTCTGTTTAGCTTTCATTGACCAGAAATAACTTATAGGTCCATATCTGGTGGAAAAGAAAGCTTGGAGTCCTAAAATTGAAATTGAGTGCAATACCATCCACAGTTTTTCTTTTTTGGCTTTGTTTACTGAGGGGCAAGAGATTAACGGATAAGGGGTAGTCAATAATAATCTTTACTGCTTTCATATTGTGATATTTTAAGACATGTTCAAATTAACAGTATGCAAATACAGGTGTTCAAATTGATTGTCAACAAAGAGTAAAATGATATAAGTAAAGTCAGTGACTTATTATATTGATAATTCTGACGATTAACTGAAAAAATAAGGAAGAAGATATCAGGATCAAGTACATTTAAAATGTTTCAGAATTATGTGAAAAATCTTCAGATTCATGTTTACGACAATCTGGCAACTTCAACATCCCTAAGAAAGAGAACGGATGGAAATCTGGGGTGTTGCTCTCCAGTGGTGGGCTGGCCTAATTCACAGGGCACTGAGTTCACTCTCCAGCATTGAAAGGGAAGACAAACTGTTGTATGTTTGACTTAGCATGTTGTAGCCACTCTTCAAAGATAATCCAGAGTTTGTAAACATTTATAAAAGTTTGAAGGCCTTAGAAAATACTTATCTACTCATAGTCAGTAATGTCATTGCTTCTTTAGATAGTCAGCAAACTGTAGCAGATCACTGAAAAGGTGAGTGAATCTTCAGGTTCTTCTCTTGAGGACAAATACCTGTGGGTTAAAATAGCAACCATTACATATGTGGTCAGGATGACTTGTAAGTTTGTACCACACTGGACGGGGACTGCTTGCCTTTGTTCCATGTGCTGTAGCTCAGCTGGAGGGGCTGAAGGCTCCCTCTTCCACCAGGCAGGGCTGGGAAGCCAGGGCTGGCTGTCAACTGGCCATCTTACTTGTCTTCCTGACCTCTTTCCACATGGATAGCTGGGCTTCTCATAGAATGGCAGCGGATTTCAAAGAGGAATCAATTTAAGGATGACTATTGTAAGAAGTCAAGTTCCAGTGTGCAATGATTTGACAAGTTGCTCTTAATATCTCATTGGCCAAAGGTAGTTTCATCCCAGAGGTCACAGTCTAAGGGGGAAGGGCCAATACATGGGTAAAACACAGCAGGAAATATGGTTCTTTGGGAGCCATCTAAGTAGCTGCCTGCCATAGCAAATTCTGACAAGGTAAAATCACTTTAATCACAAAATTGCCTTGGGAAGAAGGTATCATTTGTTCTATTTTCCAGATGAAGAAAGTGAGGTTGAAAATGTCCTAATTGACCTACAAGAGGTTACATAGTTCCTAAGTGCAGAGATACAGTCTTTCAGCCCAGCTGGAATGCCTCCAGTGTCTGCCCACCTTGCATGGCCTGTACTACCTTAACTCATCAGTACAGTACAACTGCTGCAGGCACAACTGTTCTGTGTGCTCTTACTGTCAAACAAAATAAACGCCTTGCACCTGATAAGCTGCTTTGAATCGACGACAAGACAGATTCCTGGACACCCACATTAACCAAGTACAGCTCCCAAGCCAGAGAGATGTCTAGAGTAAGAATCATAAGAAAAGCACTGGCAGTGGAGCAAGACTGGGAAACTGCTGTTTTTGCTCTGTCCCATTGCAGAGGCTTTTTCCTGTGCCATGGATCAGTGATAATAGCATTTCAGCTATTTTTAAGAATGCTTTCTCTATGATATTTAAAAAAAATATAGTAAGGGCATTAAAATATGCAAATTTCAAAAGTTTTCTATTTGGTGTGTTTACCACATTAGAGGTTTGGCTGGTAACCCCTGTCAAAGTAGTATGGTCACACATACAGCCATGACATCCTATTTCTTATGGGTTAAATGACACCAGGATCATTCTTCCCCTTTCTTTAAAAGATTAGAGTTCTTTAAAATGTGAAAAGTTAGTTAATTGTCAAAGCATTTGATTAATTAGCTAGACCTGCCAGTTCAAACAGAAATAGCCAAATCTTTTAAATCTCTTAATATGAGCCAATCTTCACAATAACCTTTTTAATTCATAGCCTTCATGTTTTAAATTCTTGCTTATTAGTGATCTGGTTTTGGGGCTTGTCTGAAAGGAGTGCATTCCTTGTTCTAAACAGGACTCATTATGGATTATAGGTTTTTGAACAGGGATGTCTATGCACAAAAGACTGCCTTCCCGTTTTCTTCTGAATGGCTAATTGGACTTTTACCTTGTTTTCACAAGCAAAGTTTAAACTTCAATAAGGAGAAAGCTTTTCTAATGTCACAGTTTGGGTTGTACTGAAGAGCTGGTGAGCTATCATTATCAATGCAGATGTGAAACTAAAGTAAAACACATGTTTGGTTTTTCTGGAGATAATAAAAGTAATGGCTTCTTTTAAAACCAATAAAACGCTGAACTTGATGGAGAGAAATTCATTGAATGTATCACCAGGCAATAGCTCAATTCCCTTAGTGATAAAATACGACCACTAAGCACTCAGAAATAAAGACAGGATAGTTTAACACACACACACACACACACACACACACACACACACACACACATGCCTGAACCCGCAATACCTTCCCATTGACTTCTAAAGAAATAGATTTCCTATATTCTCAAAGAAATGCAGGTATAATTTGTCACCCAGGCTTGAACATCAACACAGTATATCATGCTAGTGTCTTTTCTTTTGGAGAGAGAGTTTGCCTTGGTTAAAATAATCTTCTACTTGGCCTGTATTTTCAATTTGTTTTGAAATGGCATTTGTGTTACTTGCAGTCATTATTTTTTCCTCCCTTCCTTTTCTATTTTCTTTTCTTACAGAATGTACTGTTTATTTCAAAATTACTCCAGATCCTAATAGCCTATTTTGCTTTTGGCAGAATTCATGTATCTATTGGATTGCATTCCGTTTTGTTGTATTTCCTTCAATGAGTGTCTCTCCAATGGCTTCTTTCAGTGGCAAAACATTAAACTATTTCTTCAGGGCCTTTGGGTTGAATTTGTAACCTATACCCACAATCAACCTCGTAATAAACCAAGATTTCTAATTAATTCACTGTAGCCTCCAGTTTAAGTATTTATGGATGTGACTTATTGAAATGCTGAAACACAAATTCCTACTGGTCTTAAACAAAACAATTTTCCTGGCAGTATTACCAATATTGAGGATTTAGGTCTCATACTTTTAAGGGGAGCAGATTCAGCAGACAAACTGAATGAAGCATTGTGTTAATGGAGTCCTAGAAGCTGCTGCTATTAAAATGAGTCCGTTAAGGAGTCAACACTGCTTATTTAGACACATTAGGCTAAAATAGTATGAGAGCTTGGACTTAACAAAAATCACTTCTGCGTGCAGAGTGCACATCCATCAGGGCTTTGTTATGATGTCAGGGAGAGCAGCAACTGTTTTATTTTATGAAGAATGCTACATTAGCATCCTCACATCCTCGGACGGCTGTGACATTTGCTGTTACAGAGCCACTTTAAGGCAGCCATACAGCCCCCGGGGACTACTCCAACTACATTAAAAAATTAAGTTGGCATCAAATGACTTATTGAACTCTTTATTGCTATCCTTGGGATTTGGTTGTCACTCTACACAGTAGTTAGTCTCATTCTGCAGCAACTGCAATGAGTAGGAATTTGTAACTGTTATACGGATGATGTGAGCAAATTGTTGTTCTTTAACCAGCTCCCACATGCAGCAACCATAGTAATAACACAGCTTGGGTGGAAAGTATGTTCAGGTATTACATGAGGTTTTTCTTTATGTAGTATCTAGTACTCATTCGCAGACTACTAGGTAGCAATTATTCACTGTGAGACTTTAGGTATTACTCTAGTCACCCAGCAGAACAAATCAAAGTGCATGCCACACCCTGGGAGATGACAGAGCTTCTGTTTTACACAAAATAAAACTAATTCTTGACTTCATTTTATTTTTGTGGACATATGTCCTTCTTGCCAGAAGAAAAAGTTGGTGGAACATGTACCTTGCTGTGTTCCCTCTTCACAACATTTTAGTCTTTATTATTTTAAGTTTTAATTGTTAGACATTTAATTTTATAAGCTAAATTATTGCTTAGCATTTAACAGACATTCAATATTTCCAGTAATAATTTAAAAAATATATCATATATATATATATATATATAGAAAAAGAGAGAGAGAGAGAGAGAGAGAGAGGAAAAATCTAATACTTTTATATGAAATTTGTCTGTGGGAGACATCCAGACAAATCTTGGGATTCCAAGATTCCTAGATGATGCCAGAAACTAGAAGTAGTACCGAATCCTATATATAGATATTGCTCTTTCCCTGTAAATGTATATGCAACGTACCATTTTTTTTTTTACCTTAAGTAAGTATTTGCCATACCCTGTGGCCATACATTTTGCAGTTTGAAATGTAATAGTAAAATTAGCAAAAACTTCATTTTTCTTTCACAGATAAAAAGATTTGTTCTTACCATAGATCTTAGCACCATTAGGATCTGATTTGTTTCTCTCTCTCTTTTTTTTTTTATTGAATCGAGAACCTCTACCTTGTCACTTAAAGAAGTCACTTTACAGTTTCACTTTGGCCTATCCAGAAAGTCAGCATCATGGCTCCTGTGTTTTAGGGCCACTTTAAGTAAAATGGGGATTTATTTTATTTTATTTTATTTTATTTTATTTTATTTTATTTTATTTTATTTTTTGAGACAGGGTCTTGCTATGCAGTTCAGGCTGGCCTTGAGCTCACTTTTGTAGCCCAGGGTGGTCTCGAACTCGTACCAATCCTCCTGCCTCAGCCTCCCGAGTGCTGGGATTACAGGCGTGCGCCACCACGCCCGGCTTGGGGATTTATTTTTGAACACAGGCACTGTTAGCTAGGTTAAGGTAGTCAGTCTGATAACCATGATGGCTACCAAGTGAATGATATGGAGGTAACATGCAAAAGATGGGTACGCTGGACAAGGAAGTTTCCATATCTCACATGAGGTTTATTTATTTTTGTTTTTGTTTCTGTTCTTGGCATTGAGGGCCGAACCCAGGGTTTCCAGCTTTCTAGGCAAGCATTATACCACTGAGCTAAATGCCCCGTTCCTCATGTGTCAAATGGTAAAGAGCACAAGGGCATGAAATTTCATCATGGTGCTCAGAATTGTGTGTTATCTACTTACTTTGTTAGATAAAGTCTCTCTCTATAGGCTAGGCTAGCCTTGAACTCATAGCAACCTTCCTGACTCAGCCTTCTGAATGTTGCTGCTACAGGTGTATGACACAATGCCCAGTGCTGGTGTGTGATTTAAAACTTATGAATTCTTTATGTCTACAATTCATGTTTAATGTTTTGGGACCACAGTTGAATAAAATTGAGGAAAGTAAAATCTTGCATAACAGATGAGAACTTCATGTGTAAGAAGCACTACATTCTATATTATTATTACAGTCCATTTTATTTGCTTTCTTTTAATAATTTTGTTAGGAAATTAATTCTAGTCATTGCTAGTTTAGGAATAGTAGGGAAGCATAATAAAGTTGACATGTCCTATCACTCCAAAATGTACCCTGGTAATAAATGTATCTTCACAGAATTTATAATGTAGTTTTCCTATGTAAATGTATGTTTTGTATCTTAAGTCAACTAGTCAATGCAGTGAATTTTGTGTCAGCCCATTCTAATGATATGCAGTAATTTGTTTAGTGCATTACTGCTATTTTAATTTAATTTGACTATGAGGTATTATGACCATAAATATTGTTTTATTAACCTTCCTGTACATATAACTTGAATGAAAAGAGGTAAAAAGTTAAATATGTTTAATATTCAGACATGTTACCAAAATATTCTCTAGAACTGTACCTAACTGTGTATGAAATTCACAAATTCTCACTTTACTTTTAGGAGTAACTGAAACAGGAAGATCATTTCAGGCCTTGGGAAAGGCCTAAGATACAGTAGTAATGGGGGTCAGATGGTCCCATATTTACTGTGCAAGTGGTAGAGAGAAATATGAAATGGATAATTGTATAAATGCCTTCCTGAGCGAATTTGACCTAAGCTACTGAACTTGATCTAGCAGGAGGGATCAAGAAGGTCCTCTCTGAAGAAATAGTATTTAACACTCAGAGAAGTGAGGGTGGGTGAGCATCCTACTCATAGTTATGGTATGCAGCAACTGGGGATGCTATATTTTTTGTCACATTCTAAGTTACCTTACTGAGTTCTATAGGGACACAATCAAAATTGAACTACAAAGTCTCTTGTCTACTCCCTTCCCCGTCCTGTGCCAGCAAACACTATGATTAACATATAATGATCCTGAACTATTTTGAAAAGGAACAATGTCTCCAAATTCCAAAGAGTTTAACATCTTCAGGTGGGGTTTTATCTCATGGTATTGGATGTAGTTCACTCAGTACTGTTCATGTCTTCTCATGAAGCCAGGTGAGGTTCTAGTCCCAACTTTTTAGAGATAATCTCAAGACCCTGTCTGTGAGTTCTTTAAGCAAAACTGAGGTGTCTGTGAAGAAACCATATACTGAATGCGAACAATAATTGCCTACGTGGTCTCCTTTTCCTCTCTGGATGTATTTTATCCATCATTCTGTCCACCCATGCCTCAGTCACTAGGATTGAGTGAACATATATGGCTTTTGAAAGAACTTTGTGACTACTGTCATGTTTTGAATTAATCAGACATCTTTATTTCTGTTGACTAAGTTGTTTTGTTTAATCTCAGCATTAGTTTTCTACCCATGAAACACTTTTAGTACTTGGTTAAACATTTCACTTCAGGGGTTATTTCTGTTCTGGTTTCCTCTATACATTTCTGCAATTGCTTTTCCAGTTCAGATTCTATTAATTCATGCATTTCTTTTTTTATTTCAGATGTTATCTCTGATCTGAGTTGCTCTATATGTTTCTGTACTTGTCTGTCTACCTCAGATTCAGAGATTTCAGCTGCATGATTCCCATTTTCTTCCATGGTAGTGTCTCCTGTATTTGATTTTGGTAGGCTCGGGCCCTGAGATTGTATCTTATTCCTTGTTGTTATCATCTTGTATGGCAGTGATCTCTGCACTTCGGTGAAGTTATGCTGTTAGCGCCTATAGGAGTTTGGTTTGGAGCTACCAAGTTGGTTCCCCTCCAGACATGCCTGGCTGCATGTCAGAGCTCGGGCTGCTGGCTGCTGCGAGGCCCCGTGGGTTGCGACTGTGAGTGAAATCAGAGCTCTAGAGTTGAGGAGTCCACCAGGCATGCGGGCCAGACAGGATGCCAGATCTGGTTAAACATAAAAGATCCCCTTACTATAACAGATAATTTTCCTAAAAGAAATTCAATTGATGAATGGCTAATGTGTCAACACCGGGCTGATGCAGAATATTCTTTAGTCTAATAGGAGTTTTATATTGAATTAAACAAATTTCACCTACCCATGAGTCCCAAAGGGCCATGGCTATTTGGTTTTTTTATTCAAAAGAAAAAAAATTTCTTGAAACACTGCTGATGCAAATATAACTACTTAAAATGTAATGGGCTTCTTGTTTTCTCTTTTTGCTGTGAAATGTATGCTTGGCTGACCAAGAGTCAGTGAAACCTTTCATTAGTGCACTGTAGTTCATTAGGGTTTAAAGAGGCATCACTGAAATTTGAATTGGGCATGCTGTGACAGCCAGGTCTTTCCGAATAGTAATCAAGCAGCATTATGTTGTGTGCTTTACTTCTGCAGTGGTTCTTGGCCTTTTTCTAAAAGGGAAAATATTAGTGGCTCATTTTTCTGATATATAATATATTGACAAGCTCCTTCATGGTGGCATCTTTCTGCTTAGGAAAGAAAATTTTAAAATGAGATTCTTATAAAAATATTCAAATCTACCAAATTGGAATGTGATGCTGCTTGTTTTCACTTATTCAAAAGACTATGTTAGTATAATCTTTATTTCTATTCATTTTCTCAAAGTGGATAAAATATCTGCTTGTGTACAGAGCGCCAGAAAAATCTAGATTTTGCCTTACTGAATGTCCCAAATGCAAATTGAGCAGCGGGAGGAACACTGCAGATACTTGGATTTTTTGTCTTTTGACTTCTTTCTTTCTTTCTTTCTTTCTTTTTCTTTCTTTCTTTCTTTCTTTCTTCCTTCCTTCCTTCCTTCCTTCCTTCCTTCCTTTCTTTTTCTTTTTCTTTTTTTTTTTTTGTACTGGAACTGGGGAACTGGGTATTGAACTCAGACCCTTACACTTACTAGGCAAGCACTAATTCTACTGAGCTATCTCCCCGGCACCATCTTTTGAATATTTTTATCTTTTTTATTTATTTAGTTAGTTCAGGGTCTCATTATGCAGCTTGCACTTATGTGATCTTCCTGTCTCAGCCCCACCCCATTGTTGGGATAGCAGGCATGCACTGCCACATCTGGTGTTCCGGGACCAGCAAGGCATGTGGTACTCGAGATCAAACATGGATCCTTGCAGGCAGGTGCTTAGACTCCCAAGCTATTTCCCCAGCATCCTCCCCACCTTTTTTTTTTTTTTCAGAGACAGGGTTTGACAATGCAGATCAAGCTGAACTTGAACTCACTTTGTAAACTAGAATGGCCTCAAACTTGGCGTGATCCTCTTGCTTTAACCTCCTGAGTTCTAGGATTAGAGACACGCACCATCATGTCCAGTTTACTTGGACAATTTTATACTCTCAAATTGTTTTATGTTTGTTATACTTTCCTTGTTCTTGTGTGGACTCACCCATACATGGCACAAATGTATGTCCTACCTTTTATTTCTGACTTTATGTCTTTACTATCTCGAGCTACATGGTATTCACTGAACTACATGGCAATCAGATGCAAGAAGAAAGAAGGTAATGCCAAAAGCCAACCACAGAACCAAATACTGCATTTTGGAAATAAAAGTGGAAGTAAGGATAATTGAAGAATTAGAGGGATGGAAACAAGGCAGATGTAGCGGAAGGGAGAAGAGTGCATTCCCTGAGGTGTGGAATCCAGAATGGAGGTATTGAAATGTGAATTTGAGAAAGCCCGGATTTATAGCTATCAAGGAGCATCAGCATTTATTGCCAGGGCTTTGGGGAGTTGTAGTTCTACTTCTTTTGGTTATAATACTGGCCCCAAGAGGACTCGACACAGTCAGGATACATCCTCTAGAGATAACAAATACGTGTACATTAATTATTACAATTCTTGTCTCATTCCTCTCTGCATTCCAGATCATGGCATACTTCTAAGCAAAGCTTTCAAAAAAATGTTGGGATACTACCTTTCTTAACTTGGGTTCTCCACAGAGCAGCACTGGAAATAAGACATCTTTTCTTCCAAAGATGATCCAAGAAATAGAAGTAAAGGAGCAGGGAGTGAACTAAATATAGAATGAAACAGAACCCAACAAAAAAAATTGCAGAGTATATTACCACTGTAAGCAACTGAGGCACAACTTTCTGAAGAACTGCAGAAAATAGCCTCTATATGTCCTTCTAAATCATCCTCTCCCTTTAAAAGTTTCTATGATGATGGAAATGTTCTGTCTTTATAAGGCTTACTACCATAGCCACATGTAGCTATCTGGCATTTAACATACATATGAATAGATTATTATTATTATTATTATTATTATTATTATTATTATTTTGTATGAGATATCAAACTCAGGACTTTGTGCTTGCCAGGCACGTGCTTATGATGCTGAATTATATCCCTGGCCTGAGGCATTAAAATTTTAATCTGAATTTGAGTTAAATATGAATGGCCTTGTATAATTGTAGACTTCTGGATTGGACAGCACAGCTGTGAGGACCAGAGGCTCAGGCATCTGTCCCTACCTCCCATTTGCTGTCTGAAAGTTAATTGGTAAGGGATGTTAGCACTTCTTTCTTCAGACCCAGTTTACCAGGGTGCAAAAATAGCTCTGTGGCTTGGGAGAACTCTCTGAGAAAGAAGAGGTGAGAGATATGCCATTTTCCAGCTGGGGCAAAGCCTTAGCATAGAGAAACTAGCCCCTGAGGCTGCAGAGCGAATCACAGACAGTGATAGAATACATGTAAAGCATAAAGATGTGCAGTATAAGGCACTAAAAAGTGACAATTTTGTACATTCAGATCTGTTTCAAGGATTCTAATATATCAAAGTTCATGTTGTAAGCAATTTAACTCATAGTAATTTTGAAGTTCTAAACACAGTGCTTTGAAATTTTTAATGTTTTATGCCACTATCCTTTCCCTCAAAGCTGTTTAGTCAGTTTGATTTCAACTAAGACTCTGGGAGAAAACAGACACTTCATTTGTAAGTAGTATTTTACTTTGCTTTTAATTATTATATTTTGAAATGCAAATAAGAAATACTATCTCCTTTACATACTTATTTTCATGGAAGTATGTTTGAATTAGTTTTAATGAGACCAAAGGCTATCTCTCTCTCTCTCTTTTTTTTCCAGGGCTGGAGTATGAGCTTGCTACTTTGCACCTGCCAAGCAGGCACTTGTGCCACAGAGCTGTCTTCCCAGCCCCTAAGGTTATCTCAAAGTTAAATGTCATTATAGCTTTGAAAATGGCATGAAGTAAACCCAAGGAGTATAATGAAAAATGTGGTGATCCTAAGACACACTGAAAAATGCTGAGGTTCAACTTTCTTAAAAGTTAAATTTAAAGGGGCCCGGTGGGATGGCTCAGTGGTCTGAAGCGCCTGCTTGGGAAAGCTTGGGCTGCTTCAGGGACCGTGGTTCGATTCCCAGCACCACATGCTGCGCCAGCCCTGCCCTTGGGGTGGGCTGAGCCGGCCATAAAAATGAGTGAATAAACAAACAAAGGTTCTGAAACAAACAAACAAAAAAAAAGTTAAATTTAAAAACTGTATGAATGCTTAAGTTTTTAAAAATTAAATTTTTTTGACAAACACTGCTTACTCCTGAAGATATCCATCAATTTCAAAAGTTTAGGGTCTATACAGTATACTTTTTAAGTGATTTTATTACTTTTAATAAAAAATCACAATGAGACAGTTTCAAAATATGTTAGTAGGACAGCCACAATGATTAATACAATACATATTGTTGTCTTTATAGTAGTTGATCAGAGTACAAGATACAGACATAATAACTTTTCTAAACACTATTAGTACAAATATTTCTTCTCATTGAGCTAAGAGAAGGTAGTAAGCTAAATAAACTAAACCTACATGTGTACACATCACATAGTCTCCCTAGTATGAGAACTCAAAAGAAGAAATAAAAATGGAAAGGCATAACACAGCTAAATGGAAATCAAGAACTTAAGGATTAAACAATGAAGAGAGAGCAACCAGAAAATCTAGGAAACATGGCAGGGGCAAAATCATGTACTTATACACACAGGATAAGTTAGACAATGGTCCTAAGAATCTTCAACAGGTTTTTGACACTGAGGATAACAATGTATAATACTAAAACCATGCTTGGAATGCCTGTCATTCTGGTCTTTTAGATGTGTGCTCTTTCTAATGTCACTTCAATTATCGCTATACTCTCAGGTAAATGTTTAGCTTTAAAAAAAAACCAACAAAACAAAAAGGTAATAAAAAAGAACAAGAGAAAGAAAAATGTCATAGTATTGGCCTGCTACAATTTTGAATATGGTTAGATTTCTAAATTGCTATGTAAAAATGTACAACTGTTTATCACATTCTATAGGGGTTTATTAGAATATCAATGATTGATGGAAAATACCAGTTCCATGTTTGGTCTAAGGCATTTAATACTCAGAAAGACAGTGATGTTAAACTCAATTACCTATGTTATAGAGTAATAGTATCACTAAGCTTCTCTTCTGGAGGATTAAGAACCTCAGTTTAAAGACCAAAAATTAGAGGAAAAAGAAAGGCTACAAAGATTGCCAATATTTTGGCCCTAGACCTTCAAGCTCAGTGAGGACTCAGGACATAAGAGAACCTGTGATATAACATCCTATAACTCAGTCCCTATACTGTAACATCCTATAACTCAGTGGTGTCTCAATTTCTGTTTAAGGAGATTATGAGGCCACAGAGAAAAGGGATCGTTGAGGTATAGTGTGCTTAAGGAAAGTTACCTAGAGAGAAAACATTCTCTCAGACTTTCACAGAGTGCAAACTGGTCAAGCAATGGCCGTGACTCATCCAGATGGCTGACACTGATGAAACCTCTACAAAATGCTGTACGTGGTTTCAAGGTAAATCCTGAGGAGATTTCTTTTTTTTTTTTTTTTTTGTCTTTTTGAGACAGGGTCTCACTATGCAGTTGAGGCTGGTCCTGAGCTCACTTTTGTAGCCCAGGCTGGTCTCGAACTCGCATCAATCCTCCTGCCTCAGCCTCCCGAGTGCTGGGATAACAGGTGTGAGCCACCACGCCCGGCTCTGAGGAGATTTAACTGACCTTATCAAATACAAAAGTTAGTTTTGTTATATAGGTCTTGCTTCAACTTGGCCTTATCCATACAGGAGAAAAGGTTAACCAGATAAGCATGCTGAGCTGTAAAAGGCTCAAGTCAATAGCTTCTGATAATGGCAGTTCTGTTAATAACCCATTACTATTATGGAATATTGGAATATGCATATACAGTATTTTTGAAGCTAAATCACATGTTAAAATGTATAGATATTAAATCACAAATTTTACCCCTACCTTTTGTACATTTAAGAAATTGATGTTTAAGGTCTATGAATAGAAGCCAAAATTTGCATGTAAATGTAGATATTTTTTTTAAAAAATACCTATTTATGACCTTTGCCCTTCCTGCTCATATTGTTTTTTGTTTTGTTTTGTTTTTTTATCTAGAGAGCGAAAGTTCAGATAAAATATTAGAATGAAAGTAAAGTAAAATATACAGCTTGACCAATTTTTCAGAATAATGTTTTCATGCCCAACAAACAGAAAGGCTAATTTTGCTTGGTTTTGAATCAATTCAGTCCTATAAATGATATTTGATAGTATAATGATTCTGAGGAGAATGATTTCAGTAATTATAAATCAGGGGTCCTTATTACTTCAGATTCTGGAATCATGAGTTAAAACTTGAAGCCACCGGCTAAGAGTATGTTGGAGATTGCAGGTTATTAAGTGTCTTTATCTTATGTATTTCTGGTATGAATTAAAGAATTTTAAGAACATAATCTAAAATATGTTCAAGATGATCAGGGATATAGCTCAGTGGCACAGCACCACCTGGCAGGCACAACCTTAGTTCAATTCTTGGTACAAAAGAAAAAGAAGAGGATAAAGTATCTTAAGGAGTTTTAATATGTACAGCATGTACAATGTGTGATGCTGTGTGTCTACCCGTGAGCAACTAGAATCATTGGTTGAATAACTTTATTCTAATGTCTATCAAATTGTGTTAACTATTTTAAGAGTTCAAACTTGAGGTACTCATAAGTAAATGGACACAATTTGAGCATATAAGTTACATGAACTTAGTCGTGTATAAGCTTAAAATCTATATGTTTGCACATAGTATGTGAATGATAGAGGCTTATTCATCAAAGCTGTCTCTTCCCTCACTATGGTACCATAAAACTGAGCAGAACATTATTTAATCTAGTATCTGTAATGTACACGTAAATCCTTACAATAATCATTTCACCTAGACTGTGTCATTTCCTTGGGATGCCAGTTCTTTTGCCAGTCACTCTGTTAGTTGGGTCTTCAGTACATTGAGGGAAAGTCAGACTTAGAAATATTGATTATCAAACTTGGAGAGATTCAGCAATATAAGTATCAGGTAAGGTGGACATGTGAAAACTTGCATGTGAAGCAAGAGTTTTCACCTTAAATGAAAAATAAGTAAGATGAGATAATGTGTAGTTTATACTGACTACATGAACCTGTATAAGGCTGACAGTCAGGTCTCAGAAAGAACAACTATAGTACTTTGCTTGGTAGCTGTCATCATCACCTGAGTTCAGGGCTTTAGGAAGTTGATCTCAAAGTCGGGGTAATCATTCCTTGGTCTAGCAGGGAATATGTTCCTGAAATTCAGGCTACAGACTGATTGAATGGGAGCACAAAACCAGAAAGAATATCATAGCAGCCTAGTCCTATGGAACTGAGTTAGATGGGCCAACCTCATTCCAGGTGTTTGACAGCAGTGTATCACTGAGTCAGTTGCCTGCTCAGATACTAGATCACACCTATTTGCGCTATCGCTGCTCTGGAAGAGACCATTGTGTCATTCTTTCAATTTTTAAAAAAATCTTTCTTTCTTTCTTTCTTTCTTTCTTTCTTTCTTTCTTTCTTTCTTTCTTTCTTTCTTTCTTTCTTTCTTTCTTTCTTTGGCACAGGGTCTTGATATGCAGCTCAGACTTTCAGTGATCCTCCTATCTCAGCCTCCTCAGTGCTGGAATTATAGGTGTATGCCACTACACCTGGTTTTGGTGTCCAGCTCAGCACACACAATGGCAGGGCTGTGGTACTGGAGATCGAACCCGGTCCAGACAGGTGCTTAGATCACTGAACAATCTCCCCAGCCCCTATGTCATTCTTTTAGAAATTTGTACTCTACAAAGTTAGTGGACATACCGACTGCACTTTTGTCTAGGTCTACATGTGAAAATTCTATGAGTTCCCAAGTTGTGAACACTTCAGTCTAAAATAGCACAGATTCTGAAGAAATGTAATTAAAATGTCAAATCATATATGTTGTTCATAGGTTATCTGAACTATTCAGTCAAATTCTAGAAACAGAGATGCCTATATGTCTTTCCAATTGCACCCATGCTAAGGATTAATTTGTGAATAAGAACTTCATAGAGACTAGTTAATTGGAAATCAAACCTTTAGAGCGAAATGATGGTCAGTGATATACGACATTTAACCCAATGAAGCAATCTGAAGGAAACATGGATAGGCACTGAAGATTATTTTGATGTTCTGAGATTATATCTGAATGCAGATCAATTGATAAGAAATACTAGTTGGTGAAAAATACATGGCAAAAGAATGAATAAATATAGATTATAAAGAAAGCACTTTAGAAAATTCATAGAAGTGTTTCAAAAAGGGGAACAGAAATAGAAAGCTTGTGATTGATTAGAATAATGTAATAGTTTGGTAGATTAAGATTGTTTCTCCTTTCACCCATTAACTTGTTTCTCTCTGAGAAAATGATTATTCCTGAAGATGAAGATGAAGTGTTTTTGTTATCTGCATAGCATCTAAAAAATACAGACAGATTTACAGGATGAACTTCATCTTTCCAAAGACCATAAAATAAGCTAGGAGTAAATTTCCTCATGAGAACACAGGCTTGTCCTTAACAATATTTTTTATTTTCCCACAGGCAGGAAATTGATCAATTATACTAGTAATAATAAAATAATAATAATAATGATAAGTTCACCTCAGTAATGGAGAAGATGATATGCTTAGGATACCCCAATGCTGATGTTAACATCTGAATTTTTCTAGAAAATAAACACAACTCAGCATTCTTGTTATTTAAAAATTGGAATATGAATGGATGTTTAACAAAGCCTTGATAATGGGTTTCCTCAAAGTAGTTACATTTCTCATACATTTCTGCCTTGAAGCTAGCTGTGTCTTAAGATCTTTTGCCTTTATAATTCCTAATATCAAGTTTCTAAGATACTTGAGATAGTTCTATATGATATCTGTACTAGAATATTGAGATAAAAGTAACCACAGAGTAGAATTGATCATCTCACTCAAAAAAATTTGTCTTAATCACTCTTTTCTCAGTAACTAATAAAATGATATATTGGTAGGACAGATTTTCATGTTTTACATAGAAACCAGATATCAGTAGCTTTGCCTATATCATACTCAACTAATTTGATTACAGTTTTGCATACATGAAAATGTTATTTCTTCCTAGACAGAGGAGGGGCTCTGAACTGTGGGAAAGGCCCAGCTAAGTGTTTTGTGTTTTTCCATGAAGCAGTCTATAATGATCACACAAAATGATATAATTTGCTAAAGGAAAAATGAGAGATTATAACATGTAGGTGAAAAAGAAAAAAATATGCACATTAGAAACGAAATGAAAAATATAAACAAAACATTGTTTAGTCCCTACTTTGGACAAAAATAGTTAATGAAAATGAAGAAAAATTTCCAAGGCTTTCTTTCTTCTTGGTGAAATTCTATTTGACAGAAAATAACTTACCTAGTTCTTTGCTTAAGTGGGTGCATTGTGTACCCATGTATGTGTGTGTATGTGCATGGCAGGAGCCATTCAGTTCAGTACCCAAAGAGTGCTACAAATTGGCTTCTATAAAATTCGGCTATGCTAGAAACTCATAATTAATTGTGTAAAATTATTTTATGAGATCAGGCAATGGTTCTACATTTTATGTTATATTAAAAATTGAGAAAACATCATTTATGAAATCTAATAAGACAGAACATTATTATGTTCATTTTGAAGGTCTGACTAATCTGAGTGGATTAAAGATGCCTTGTGGAATATGTTATATTAGTTTACTGATTCTTGTCCTCATTATTAATGTTCTGAGGCAGATGTAATACCTACAAGTAAACATCTACTCAAGATAACTTCATAAACATTTTTAATCAGTCCAGACAAAATATTGTTTGCTATATTAATACAGATTAAATAGCATAAATTTGCTTTTATCCCTCTTTTAAAAACAAATTTTGAGAGACAAATTAGTCCATGGCAGAGCTGTCACCCTTAATAAAGCTGTTTCACATCTTTGGAGAGTTTAAGCATGATACAGTAAAGTGTGTTCACTGTCCTTTATGAGCACTAGGTGATTTGTAAGATAAAAGAGAAAAATCAGGAATGAGAAGGCTTTTATTACAAACCTAGTCATATCACATAGAGAGATAGCATGTAGTAAACCATAGTCCCATTTTTCTCCCCCTTGTTTTCACTCACCAGAACTTCAACTGTCCTCTATGATGTACAACTGATCAGAAATCATAGAATCAAATTTTTCACAGGGATTTGAAATGTCTTTGTTGTCATGGTCTGGCAATAATTGAAGCCATATGCTGTGGGTCAGAAGGAAAGCTATCTTGAAACAGAAGAACCCATCTCCTGGCCTAATGACCCCGGGGAAGTTTTAGTCATTTAAGTGTGTTTACCCTTGCAACAGTGTGGGGGTTGCTTGATCTATTTCTTCCTCTGTGTGACTAAGTTATGAGGGAGAAAGCCATGTATTATCCATAGAGGAGATGGTATCAGTGATAAGCAAATGGTTATGTCAGTAGCAATAAAATTTTCTTCTAGGGGATCTGTTAGGTGATTTGTTGTAGGCTGATTTGTATTTCCTTTTGTGATTTTGAACTCCTTTTGGCTTCCTGATACTTTAAGACACACATCTGATGAAATAAAAAAATCACATGGAAGAATTTGATTTGAGCTAAGTACTTTGTGGACATTGGAAGACTGGCTGGTCTTAAATTACATGGCCTTTGGAATGCCAGCATGTAAAACAAAGCAACATGATCTTCGTAATGGCTATTGGCCCATCTCCAGTTCACACACATGTGAGTTATATGGTTGGGTTGCTGGAGAGCTCCCCTTTCCCATAAAATAACATTTAGCATGGACTGGTGGTAGTCAGAATCAGTCTCTAAGTAATTTTTGCTCCAAGCTCTTCCAGTAATCTAAAACAACATTCTGAAGTTGACAGTGACCTACCTACACTAGCCACTGAAAATGCTGCTAATAGACTTCAGATTACCCATGTTTTCGGTATGACCTGTATTTGGGGGAGAACTCCTTTAAGGATAGTTGGGAATTGTCGGGATTGTTTTCTGGTATTAAAAACAGTTTTGTTTTCATACTGCCAAATTTTGAGTTTTGGTGTAAGCAAGCATCCATTAGAGTTTAGATTAGGTTTTATCAAAACTTCTTGAAATACTTCTGATGAATCTCCAAGCTGCAAAACACTATTTTCTATTTTCTCACTCTGAAATGATGACAAAAATACTTCTTTGCTTTTCCTTCCTTTTTTTTTTGAGGGGGGGGATGAGGGTCTACAGGATATTCAGGGTCTCACTACTAGATCAGACTTGTAGTGATCTGCCGATTTATAGCCTTCCCGGAGCTGGTCCCTTTCTTTTTATGGGTATGTACTATTTAGCTTTCTACTTTCCTCTAGACGAATTGCAGTTTGAGGGACATAGAATATAAAATATATTGTGGAATTTTCATTTCAAACGGGCCCTTAAAGATATACCTGCATCGTTTGTGTTCAGAGAGACTTGAGAATACTGATCTATTCTTTCTTATTTATTTATTTATTTATTTATTTATTTATTTATTTATTTATTTTGCCAGGATCGGGGTTCAAATTTACAATCTCGCACTTGCCAGGCAGGCACTTGTGTCATGAAGCTATCTCCCCAGCCCCACTAATCTATTCTTTTACTAGTAAATACAACATTCATTCAATCTAAAAGGAAAATTGAATTAAAGCAGTCTGACAAATATTGAAATTCTATTATTGGAAAAGTAGACAAGTTCTTACAAAAGAAGGTCATTTGAGAAGCTTAAGAAACCCATTTTTCTCCTGACTGCATTTGTGCTCCTGAGAACTCCTATAGCATTTTATTGTGATTTTGATCTATTTTAGGGTAAAGATTGTGATGTGCCTTAAAGAGTACAGGGCTAAGATGTGGTATTTGTATACAATGGAATATTACTCAGCTATAGAAGCTTTTGTAGGTAAATGGATGCATTAAGCCCATGTATATAAATATCGTATTGACACCCCAGCATAAAAACTGGAAGGAATAGATAAAACCTGAAAAGTACAATAGATATAATAAAACAGAAAGAAACTAAACATAAAGAATAAGCAATTCAGTTGAGGGAAAGGAGAAAAGAAGAAAAAGATAGGAAAAATTCATGTATGTACATATATGGTATAGCTAAGATGATTGTTCTATTAATTTCCATCAGGTTTTTGAAGATAGTAGCTAATGTTTAACATTTTTTCTTTGATGAATTTTATATGCTATTATCTGTAATCTGAGCAACTACATAAGAGCAATGTGCAATGTAACAACCACTGTTGAATACTTTTCATCTTAGTTTTTAAATGTGTATTGTTCCTAATGTCTTATCTATTATTTTATACTCTCTTTAAAATAAGTTAAAAATAAAAAATAAAAAGGACAAGAAAACAAATTAACATTTATTGAAAGGAAGAGTTAATGTTTAATTTGTTGTTTAGTCTTGCATGCCATTATCTGATATCTGAGCAAGAAATTTGAGATCATTTACTATTTTTGTTTTGAAATTTTGTACTATTTTTATTGTTTTCTGTTGCTGATTTTGTCTTTGTTCCTGTAATTTGTTTTGTCATTAAAATTTAAAAAAAATGCCAATCACTGGGACCACATGCTACTCTGTCCCCAGGCACACTGAGCCAGCCACAGAGTCAGAGCATGGTGGTATTCGCCTATAATCCCAGTGCAGGGAGGCTGAAAATGGGAGGCTCACTACAACTCCAAATGTAGTGAGACAGCATACCAAATACATGAAATAAATAAAAGAATAAAATAAAAAATAAAATAAAAGTGTATAGGGCTACATACACTTCAAAATAAGCCATCTTTGTCATATGTTTTATAATGACCTTCCATTTCTTTTACAGCTTCAAATAAAGTTTTGTGCTCTTATTTCAATAAATGCACATGGGAATTTTAAGTTAAAACCAATAATAATAAAATTTTTCAAAAATATTTTTAAAATGATGTTTTAATATTATGTTTTCTCCATTGTTCTCTGTTTTTCTTTGATCAGTGTCCAAAATGTTCCCATTGAAATCACTGGCTATTGAAATAATTATAGAAATAGAGAATTTAGGTATAGTTAAATGACTGGTGTCCTTTAGGATAATTTTATCACAAAGATAAGGAAGAAAAAAATTAAGAAGGTGTTCCTTTGATAGTTCTGACAATCAAATCAGAGGTTTTGCTTGAGAAATTCCCTTATTACTGCAGATTGAATGAATGAACTAATTGCTTTGTAATTTGTTCTAATAGGAAATTTTTACTGACAAAGGGGAAGGGGAAAGCTTACCCTGTTCATGGTCATGAGAAAGATGAAGAAATAATGGGTCTCTAAAATATTTTCTCTAGCTTTCAATACCTTTGCTTGAAGTACTTGGCAACCACCTGAGATTATCCTTGAAGTACATATTTTCAGAAAAAAAAAAAAAAAAACAGAATAAAGGAAGGCAGCCTCTGCCACATACAATGTACTTGAATGACACTCTAATGCAGCTTTCTTAGGTGATCAGATAGAAATGTCTTGATGCTCAGTTGGATTGCAGCCTTAGCATCCTTCATGAAGGCACTTATGGCAATACAGTGTTGTAAATGAAAGTTAAAATGACATGATTATAAGTAAACTTGTGTGTTAGTTACTTTTTACTCGTTGCTGGGACAAAATACCCGACACTCAAAATGAAGGAAGGAAAGGTTTATTTAGCTCACAGTTCGTGGAGGTTTCAGTCCATATTCGGCTGGCCCAAGGCTGAGTGGAGCAGGGCAGAGAGCATCTAGTTCATGGCGGTGGAACACCAACAAAATGGTGGCAGAGGTAGCCAACCAAACAGGACAGCAGAGCAACAGCTACAGCTCTAGTCTGTATCTCTGTCTCCCTTTATATTACATTCAGGCTCTCCACCTTAGCCTCTGCCTTAGGCCACACCCATAATCCCAGAAGTACTTCAACCCATAATCCCATCAGTACTAAAATCCATAATCCCAGGGATCATGGATCAAGTCTCAAATTCTAGAAGTCCCCACCCAATGACTACATGAGGCTTTGGGGGGACAACTAGACATAAACCATAACAACTTGAGTTTTGTCTTATTATCTGCCAATTATAAGGTAGTAAATCTCTTTGAAAAAAGTTGCACCTTCCAAATAATAAAAAAATACTCCATGATCTTGGTGCTACTTACACCAAGGTTTGTTTTAAGAGTTTTGAGGGAATGGAGTTTTATAGGATAGACAGTGTGTCACTTCCTCCTCCCTCCTGACATTATTAAGACATTCTATTGATTTTTTTTGTAAGCACCTTTCCTGTAATCTCTTTAGAACAGTAATCTTTAGCCTTGGGTATTTCACGGAAATGCTCACATTTAGAGGTATTTTCTTAAAATTGAGGCTGTTTTTATAAAAAATTATTTATATTCTTTTCTGTTCTGTTTATAATATGGCAATGAAAGTACAAAACATGTTATTATGTTTTTAATGCTTTTTAATGTTTTATTTATACAGAAGATACAATAGCTTTAAAGAGAATTCTGACAAATAGATTTTTCAAATCAAAGCAGATATTTATTTTGCAATTAAAACAGAAATCAACACCTTACCTTTTTTTTTTTTTTTTTTTTTTTTTGATGCACTTTGGCTCTCTATGTTGGTCTTTTATCTCTTAAAGCAGTTAAATTTGGGATTAATTTTTTCACTCAAATACAGAAAATCATTGTCCTTTGAAATGCCATCTATTGTATGTGACAGTGAAATCTTTTTGGTAAAACAATGGCATTCTGTGTTGGTACCCTTTCTCCCCAACTGTCTTAGTTACTTTTTGCTCGTTGCTGGGACAAATACCCGACACTCAAAATGAAGGAAGGAAAGGTTTATTTAGCTCACAGTTCGTAGAGGTTTCAGTCCATATTCGGCTGGCCCAAGGCTGAGTGGAGCAGGGTTGAGAGCATCCAGTTCATGGTGGCAGAACAGCAACAAAATGGTGGCAGAGGTAGCCAGCCAACACGGCAGCAGAGCAGCAGCAACAGCTAGAACTCCAGTCTGTCTCTTGTCTCTCTTTATATTACATTCAGGCTCTCCGCCTTAGCTCCCACCCTAGGCTACACCCATAATCCCAGAAGTACTTCCACCCATAATCCCATCAGTACTAAAACCTATAATCCCAGGGATCATGGATCAAGTCTCAAACTCTAGAAGTCCCCGCCCAATGACTCCATGAGGCTTTGGGGGGACAACTAGACATAAACC